>CAIGRP010102865.1:0-16686 GCA_903798385.1 Fraxinus cuspidata | reverse complement strand
ATAATTAATTTTAATTACATATATTATGAGGTCCACAACTTTTCAATTACATATTTTATCCTTTTATCAAAATTTGTTAAAAAACATATTTTAATCTTTACCAAACGGAGGCTTAATAGTGAAAATGAACTGTCAAATAATGTGTTGCAACATGACGAAGTATAAAAAATAATATAAAGGATAGCGTTCATGTATCATGATTGCAAAAACAAATCAACATGAATTTCATTATCACAACCCTTAGTAATACTCAAATTTATTTTCTGAACTCCATTACTTAATATTAAATAAAACGGTAAATAAAATAATAGAGGTACAATAAATATAAATCTAAGTGAAAATAAATAAAATCTTTATAAATGTGTGTACATTGAGTTAAATATACATATATATGTTTTCGTACTTTTACAGGATGTTTTCAATTGAGACTGATGTAGATTTTAAAAATCCTTCTAAATTTAGCTGTCTTTAATTGAGATTTTAATGAAATTTAATGAAATCTTTTAAAATTTAAGTATTTTCAATAACTAGTAGATTTATAAAGATTTTATCAATAAAGGGATTTTAAAATATTTGATGGATTTCAAGTTTAAAAATATATATAATCAAATATTTTGAAACTTCACCATATTTAATGAGATTGTTATGAAATTTGTGGAAATCTATTCAAATACACGAAATTCATTAGGATTTATAATCTTCTAAAATCCATCAAAATCTTAGCTGAGGAGACCCCTTAGTTTTTTTTAATATTGTTACGTGTTAATTAATTCACATCTCTCTACCAATCATACTAATNAGCTGAGGAGACCCCTTAGTTTTTTTTAATATTGTTACGTGTTAATTAATTCACATCTCTCTACCAATCATACTAATAAAATATTTGGTAAAACTAATATTAACTCAAAATTGCCATTTTAAAAGTTTCATGCAATTCATGTGTAAGTGCTCGTATGTTATTAGCTAGAACCAACTTAAATTAATTTATTTTAATTGTTGATTTTTTTTTCATTTTACAAATTCATGGCTGAGAATCTGAGATGAGATCCATCCCGTGACATTTTTTTTATCACTTTCTTCTTTATTACATCTAAACAAAAAATTGCAAATTTAATTTTGATATTAATGCTCACACAAACTGGAAGAAACCCATACATTTTGAGAAAATCATACTGCAAAAGCTAGTTGTTCTTGGAGAGTCTAAATCTATATAAATCAGTAAAACACACAATGGTGCTCATGCCTGACTAGCTTTGCACTAGCCAAAGTCTAATTCAAAACGAACATTGCTACGCCACATCACCATTCACGTCGCTCCATAGCAATCGTACCATTGTTATATTCAAATCGCTTTTTTTTTTCCTGCTGAACTCATTTATAAGTCAAATTAACATATAATGAGTCCAAAGTTGCCTGGCCCTTAAGTTCAATCAACTAGTTAATTACATAAATGTCTTCTTCCTCTTTTTTCAATCTTCCACTACGTTCCCGATAATGATGGCAAATAATGTGGACCAGATCAATTAATGTGGACTAGATGGATTGATTGATTCGCGTCGCGATTTACCTTAATTTTTTTTTTTTTTAAATCATTTACATGTCAAATTGATCTTTATATTTTTAGGTTGGTAAAAGAAATATTTTTCTTCAGAAACGTGTTTTAGGTGACAAAATCCAAAATAATAAGATGCCCAAATTAATTCGAATATGCCATTTTTCTTTCTTTTTGTTATTTAACAATATGTTTGTTACGTGTGGTCTTTACCTAAAATTTTGTATAAATTGCCAATGGCTGCTTATTTCTTGGTCAACATTCTTCCATTTTGAGGACTAGTCAACGTTGTACAAAATTCAAACACGATCAATCTATTTTTCGGCTGAATACTTTATTTTTAGCTGGTAAAATTAAAATTAAAAATAAGGTGTTTTCTTCCCTAAAAAACCGGGTAAATAATCCGATTTGACATAAATATTTACTTGTTTAAGCTCTCTCTTCTAGTAGTTTTTAAGTTATGCTCGGTAGACTCTTATTAACAAAACTAAATAATGAATCATATAGCCTGATAAAAGTCGCGACGTATTTTCATCGACAATTAGAATAGTAATCTCGAGAGAGTTTATTGATCACAACAATTAAAGTATGAAAGTCCTACTATTCACGACTATCAATATTCGATCCATCCCTTTTCGAAAGACTATTGAGTCTTCTGATTTTTAATTTCATTCTCAAGTAATTATATATATTAATAAATGATCTTCAGCCCTATTTTTGTTATTATAATTTAGGAAATGGCCGATAACTTTTTTAAGTTATCAATTGGTTAAATTTCAATTTTAACGATACGTTTTATTGAATTCATAATTTTTATCAATTAATTTTATTTTTTAAAATTATCAATTGGTTAAATTTCAATTTTAACGATACGTTTCATAATTTTTATCAAAATTTTAACCACGTATTAAATCAATTATTGTAAAAAATAAGTTAAAAATTTTATTAAAAGATTTGTCTAGCAACCCTCAATAAATAATTAATACGCGCATCTCAATATTTTATATTTTATACAAAATCCAATCTTGTGAGAACAAGTGGACACAAAAAAATGAAACAAAACTTCATAATTTATGGTCTCTACACAATTTTTTCTCTCTGTCTTCTAGTAGAAGTTGGCAATTTATGGATGAAGCAAAAGCAGCGGCCGCCGCCGTCGCCGGAGGAAAGGAAGAGACCCAACTACAACAAATCTTGAAGATTTTAGAAGCTATCAAGAAAGTTTCTAATGATTTACAATCAAAACCGAGTTCCGACTCGGTTGACTGTATCAAAACGTTAATGCAGCTGCAAACGAAGTCTGACTCAGTTTTCTCCGCCGACCCACATCTCTCTTCTGTTAATCAACATCTATCCAAGTTAAATGGGTTAATCCAGGATCTCCTGGATTCAAACCCTGGTGGGGGTATCAGATCGTTCGTGACTCGGCGAGTGAGGCTCCATGAAATCTCCCGAGTTTCGAGCTTGATTGAGTCGGAACTACAGGCATGGATAGATCGTGAAACAGTTTTGAATTTGACAAAAGCATTGCACCAAATCCATTATTCAAAAGATTCAATTCTCAAATCATCAGATGAAGAAATTCTATTGAAAAAAATGGATTCTTTCCGGGAAATTCTTTCGAAAGGTTTCGATATAAACCTCCAAGATTTTCTTTTAAAATCTGGGATTTTCTCAAACCTCAAAAGGGTTTTATGCAATCCACTTTTTTCTACAAGGGTTCGTGAAAAATCCGCCATAGCCATCAAAGAGCTTGTTCTTTACAACAAAGATGTGTTCGTGGGTCTTGTATTAATCGGACAAACTGTCAAATATTTAGTATCAATGGCTTCTCTTTCTTCTCTACAAGTTCTTTGCTCTCTTATAAAGGCGATCAAGAGCCCTTTAGTCGATGAACTGGAATCATGCGGCGGAATCTCAAAGATTGTTGACTTATTACAATATTCTGAGGATTTTGGATTACGATTAATGGCATTCAACTGCGTTCTTGAAATTGGGTATTATGGAAGAAAAGAGGCTGTTCAAGCAATGCTGAATGCGGGTTTGATTATGAAACTGGTGGAATTGCAGAGGTTGGGAAATAATCAATTCGCAGGGTGTGTGGTGAAATTTACGATCCAATTGGAAGTTGGAGAAGGGCTAAGGCAAAGAGAGAAGAGGAGTTTTAAGCAAGAAATATTGGAGAAAATAAAAGAGGCATGTGTTTCTGATGTTGAAGCTGCCACCATTGTTGCAGAGGTTTTGTGGGGTGCTTCACCTTGAAAATATATGGAATTTCCGTAGGGGGTAAAAATGGAAATTCAATGTTTTTTTTTTTTTTTTCCTAGAAATTTTTGGTGAAAAATATGTGTTGTAACATGTATGGAATTGTGTTTATTGTAAAGATTTTGTTTCTTGCACATAAACAAATTGTACATAATGGACTGCATGATATGACATGGAGGGAAAGGATTGGAGAAAAAATTGACTGTATTTTAAAATGACAAATGACATAGTGTCGTGTGTTATTATGTAATCCATTAAGTAAATCTTGATATACATGTAGCAAGATCCTATTTTATCTTATCAGGTAGGAGCTGAAGTTTAAATTGGGTACAAATGTTCTACTTCATGTATTCTAGTTAAATATTTAAATTGTTCAAAAAGAAAATTTTATTTTACAAAGAGATGAGTTTGGAGAATGAAAATATTTTTATTCTATTAATTTTTTCAGAACTAGCTATTAAAGACTTAAAACATTCGAGACAAGTAATTATGGTCCATACAAATGTTATCAATTTCAAGTATTTGTCTCTATAATGTCTTTGAGCCCATTTGATAGAGTTTTAAAAAGAAAAAAGGTGTTTTCAAGGTTGTTTGGCCCCATTTTTTAGAAAATATAAATTTTGAAATATTATTAATGGAAAGATGTGTCGTTGAAAAATAATGAAAAATTTTAAATTTGTGTGTAATATTATTTTATTTGAAGAATGTGTGGTTAAAATTAAGAAAGAGAAAAATTTTTTAAAAATTAATGAGAGTCAAACAAGGGCTAAAAAGTTACTTTTAAACATGTTTAGATAATTTTCTAAAAGTGTTTAGAGAAAATTGTCCTAATATAGCTTACCCATAAAGTTCTTTTAAAAGAAGTAGAAGCAAAAGATATAAATCATGTCAAACATATCTTTAATATATTTTACGCGAGTAATAGCAAGTAACTTATAGTAGTAAAATAATTTGTTTGTCATCTAGTTTTGGAGTGTAGCTTGGACCATGAGTAGGGTTCAAAATTTTTTGTGATCAAATTTTGACAAGTTTCGTGGTCCATGATGGTACTCGAACAAATTAGGCAATTTTGCGGTGCTTGACATCGTGTCATTTGTAGTACGGGACTATATGTGAAGTCAATTATTTGCTTTGTCCGCATCAAGAATGGAAAAGTGAAAAAATAGAATTTGATGTTTCCTTCATCCACGGTGATAAAACCAAGAATTGTCCTTTATCCCATCAAGACTTACTAACAAAACATATTAAGGGTTTGTTTCACATTACTTTTATTTTTGCTTCGTGTAAAAAAGTTTTTGAAGAAATATACCATAATTTTTGTTTGAAAACTAATTTTTAAAAAACTTCAAATTCTGAAAGTGATTTTAAAGGAAGTGACATTAAACCAACTTCTTCTAAAATTTATTCTAATTAAAAAAAATAGTTGTATAAAATTAACCAAATAAATTTGAAACAGTTTTTGAATCTCAAAAACTCTGTCAAAAGTCATGTCAAGCAATAAGTTCATTATTGAATAATGATTTAATTCTTCGCAAATAAATAAAAAATTCCATATATTATATTATATTAAGTAATTGACCACAACACAATCTAGAAGTCAAGACCTAGCTCTAGTGTTAAGAGTAGAGTTTTACCAAGCAAATGACCTGAATTCGAGTTCATTGTGTGATAGTGGTGAAATCTTTTGATTGCTTTAAAATTTTGTTAGATAATTTCTTTTGACAATCATGTGGATCATTTCTAGTCAGGCTTAAATACGCCTTTGTTTGCGCCCCATTTTTTGAGGTTAATACATTTTGAAAAAGTAATTTTTTTTTAGAATGTGTAAATAAAAATTAGGGAAAAATTTTAAATTTATATGTAAAATAATTTTATGAGATAATGGGTAGTTGAAAATAAATTTTGAAAAAAAAATGAATATTGATAATAAGGGGGCTCAATCTAGGCTAAATATTAATATCAAAACCTCGGATCTTTTAGGGAAAGCAAAAGTGAGCAATGAACAAAATGATTACCTCTACTTGATAGTTTTCTCTGTATATATCTTTATTTGGTTGCATTTCCTTTTCTACCCTTCTAATAATCCTTCAACAAATTAATAATTTTGTGCCTTTGTATCATCTTTGTTGATAAATTCATGGAAATCCGTCTAATATTTAAAATATTTAATTAAAACACTTCCCTAAAATATCAGGGCAATAAATTACATATCGCTCTAGTGCACCTCACTTTCCTAGGGTTGGAGGGCTGACCAAGCCCATGATGCTAAGCTGGTCTTTTCGGACGATCGATCATACTGGGATTGAGATACAGTATCTCAATCCGAAAACTTTAGTTCTTTCGTCACTAAAAATTGTAGCTTTTGAAAACAATGACCCCCTTGTTCTGCCCGATCGACCGTTTAAGATCTTTGATCTCTACCCGAGCCTGATGAAAAAATGGGATAAGTTTTTATGGATTCGTTGAGAATAATTCTGATCTGGGAGAAATATAACGCACTTTGACGGGATCCTCATGAACAGAAAAATATTGCAATAGACTACAAGAACATCTCTAGAAATCGAAGAACTAGGAGTAAGTTTCCTCGCTCAACAACACATATCCTTGCTTGAAGGGAGTCAATTTTGCAAACACGAATCCCATTTTTAACAAATTTTCATTAGATAAGAATTTGATCTTTATCTAGGAATTTCGAAGGAAACAACTTTCTTTAGTTAAAAGGGGAGCGAATAAGGTCTGTCTGGATAACTTCTGTTTGCTGGTAAGTAGGAGAGTTTGATAAAGGACTAAAGAGCAAGGGGCACTCTCATTCTAACATGATCGTGAAACAATTTTCATCTTGATTTATAAGTTGTTCTTTATTCAAGTTAACGTGAGAAGTTCTAGCTAGCTATCTCATAATATAGAAAACTTAAATCTCGTTTTCTATCACACCTTTTGAAATGATTATTTTCTATATGTTTTCTCTATTTATCGTTGGTATTCTTGCAAACGACATTTACTCTCCATCTCTGGCCTATGCAACTCCAATTTCTTGATCAAACTCTAACAACCATGATTTATGACATTAATGCCTCTTCAAATTTTTTTAGTTTGTCTATGCATTTGCCATAATGAATGGAATGTCCTACCTTCCTTTGATAGTCTTGTCAGCAATAATTCAAAACTCACTTATCAAATTGGAAATTTTTTTTAATTAACGATAAACATAAAGACACGTAGGGTGAAATCCTTCGTTTAAAATATATTTGAAAAGTGTTCATAAATAATTTAAATCATAAAGATTTGTTCTCTCTCAAAAAATTCATTGTAGAACTAAAAAATTGACGAAGAATTTTTACTTTCAACGACTTCCTTCAAAAAAATTTCCGAATGGATAAAACTTAGGTCATGTTTGATTAAAATGAATTCTATGGAAAATATAACATTCGTGAAAAAACGAATTTCACTTTGGACGTTTGATTGAAGCGTGGAAATGTAAATCGAATTCTTTAAGCTGTATTTTCTTTATTTTTATGGAAAACGAATTCTTATGGGTTTAGTGAATTATTAGTTTCTAATTAACATAAAATTGAAATTTCTTTTCACATTTACCTATCAAATGGATCCTTACAGCCGTGTATCCAAGTTGATTATGCAAGAGCCAGAGAAATAAAACATAAATCATTTTCAAAAGGTCAAGAACAAAAGGGAGAATTTAAACACGCAATTCGTTTCTAGAAAATGAGACATGTTTTATTTTATTTTATTTGGTAATAACAAGTTTTTACTTAAAACGTTGTAATTAATCTCTTTAAATAGTATTGATAGTAAAAAAATGTATTTTAAGGATATATATTTCTTTAAAATATTTTAAAAAGTATTTTATTTATTTATTTATGTCAAATCAAATCAAAACAAATAAATAATTGTCTCATGCCTCATAACTTCTTAGCTACTGGAACACGTGCCTCTGCTAACAAGATGACATTATCATTTCAATTATTAATTGGTTAGATTTCGTATCCAAATCTATTTTCGCCTCTAGAATCATTATTTCAAAATTTTTAATTATCACACTTATTTTAACTACACATTTATACAGTAAAATATTTTACACATAAACTTAAAAATTTTTCCTATTTTTCAACCACACATTTTTTAAAAAATTTTAAAAAATCACTATTCAAAATAAAAGACCATCAAACGACGACTAAGTCTACTTTATGTCATTATCAATTGATATGTATATTATTTGTTTACATTTGAGTCCTCATTAAATTGTAGGTCACAACAATTTAATATACGTATTAATTAAATAGTGAAAGAGAGTAACAAAAAATTTTGAAGTTTTAAGCAAAATTGTTAAGGAGTTTTTCAAGAATAATAATAACAAAATAGTTAATGGAGCCTATCTTATATATGTCGATAATTCATATAGAATTGTGGCCATCTTCGATAATTACGATGGCAATTTGATCAGCAATTATTGATAATATTTCGTTCACTATTGTTAATAGGAAGTCTTCAGTATCCATGACAAGATTTTAATCTTTTGATACTATTTTATTTTGTTACAAGTCATCAACCACTAAGTTAAATATCATACTATCTTTTTTAAAATACTATTGATGGTTTAGTTTTTTTAGTGGCCTGTTTGAGCCCCATTATTTATTTATTTTTTTTTTTTGCCTAAAATGCATTTTGATATAATATTTTGATGTAAAATGTCTGATTAAAAAAAAAAGTTTTGGATTTGCTTGTAAAATTATTTTATTGAATAATACGTGGTTAAAAATAAGAGAGAAAAATGTATTTTGAAAATAATAAAGGACCAAACAAATGCTTATTTTTTATGGATTTTTCATTAGTCTTTATTTTAAAATATTTTAGTTTTATGAACAAATCTGCATCAGTAAATCTAATTAACAAACTATTTTTAATGTTTATTTGATTACTGACAAAATTTATTTAAAAATAATTTTTTATATTTTATTAATTTCTATGCCTACATAAATTCTATCAAAAATTAAATTTTTTGGACAATCTTTTTAATTATCCCCAATGAAAAACCCTATTAGTAATATTAAATAACTATTTTTAATTGTGGATTTTTCCTTCCCAGAAAAAAAAACTATAGTTAAATAATAAATATACATCAATCAAGAATAATATTATGTAACACCACTAATACTAGAATACCAGTTTAATTGGCATTACTAGAGACCCAATTAAAACTAAATAAAAAGAGTATGAACCCAATTTAATTGCATAATGCTATCTATAGTTACTAGCGATGGTATTCGTGTGATATGATATTAAATGATAAAGTCAATAAAGTTAGTATATATCTACATTTTAGCCCCTGTTTGATAACATTATCTTCAAACTCTTGTGTTTTTACATACTCATTTTCAAATTACATATTCAAAAAATTAAATATTTTACAAGTAAATTCAAAATTTTTTCTTACTTTTTAACACACATTCTCTTAAAAATCACTATTCAAAACTCTATTATCAAAAAATGGTTGTCAAACAATAGTTTAAGCGTTGTTTGAATTTCTTTTTAGATGAAAATGTTACTTCTTAAAATATTAATTTAATTCATCGTATGATCCATAAATGCTATTCACTAATCCACTACTTATTCCTACTAACTTATAATATTAGCAACTAAACAGTCAACTGAAACAAAGGCTTGATGCCTTATCATTTCATGTCCAATCACCTACAAATTCCCTTGGTATTGTATTCAGTGATGATAAAGAATATTATTCACTTTAATTGGACTTGGGACCGATTTGAGCCGCATTTTTTTGGGTAAAATGTATTTTAGAATAGTAAATTGATGAAAAATATTAAAATAAAGGAAAAAATTTTGGATTGTGTGTGATATTATTTTATTGAAAAATATGTGGTTGAAAAGAAAAGAAAGAAAATACATTTTGAAAAAAATGGGGATCAAACACGATTTTATCTTGTAATGAGAATTGTTTTTAATAGTAATGTGCTAAATAGTATTTAGCCCTTGTTTGATACTAATTTTTCTTAAAATACATTTTTCTCTCATTTCTTTTCAACCACACATCATTCAATAAAATAATATTATATGCAAATCCAAAAATTTTCTTTATTTTTTAACCACACATTCTTCATTAAAATATTATTCAAAAATACATTTTTATTATAAAAATGTGAAATAAATAGATTACATCTGTTGATAAGCAAGTGCTTAAAACATTTTCAAAAGACTATTTCAATGAGTGTTTTTTTTTTAATTAAAGAGTCAAAGTGTTCAAGAAAATATATTTCGAATTAAAATCACTGCAAGTGTACGGTTTGTTAATAAGTAATAAAGTGAATTTTAAGTCCAAATATTGTCCCACAGAGATTAATAGTTCAATTTTAATTATTCGCGACTTTAACAGAAATAAGGATAATATAATGTATTTATAACTGAATAATATCTAACTTAACCTACTTATGCAACTATAAATGAATTAACTAAATTAAATGCAAATTATGTTGAAAGTAAGTTAATGTGTTTTAATAAATGACAAATATACTGGGATCTCGAATTCTCATACAATAATTAATTTTAACCCTAATTTTACACGTTCACAATATAGTTGAATTTGACGAATCAATGTTCCTATTTTATTACTAATCTCTCTCGAATAATGTTGAACATACTTTTATATATGATTCAACTATATTTTTATGATGGATTCGAACATATAAAAGTGCATGAATTTTTATGAACACATAAAGATTCACATAAGGTATAGTGATATATTTCTATCCCTTATCGAACATATGACAATTTATATATGTCGAACATATTTACTTTCTTTCAAATGCATAAAATAAGTCGCTACATTCACACAACTACCGTGCACAATAATTGTGGAGAAAATAAAATCATATAAATCATTCAATAGCAAAAAACGTGTTTTTAATGTCAAATATACAAAACAAAAAATTCGAAACTCATATCATGATTCATCGTTCTCATAGCATAAAGAAATCTAGCCTAACACGTTGTGAAGAATAAAGCAAAAAACATAAATGTTGTCCATCACCTGGAAATTCTTGAATTCAATCTTGGACCAATTGGATTTGATGTGTTATTTGCCTCCTTTTACAATTAATTCTCCACACCCTAATTATTTTTTTGAGAGTTGGTATTTATATCCTCCAAAAATTGTGCATATCATGGCTCAAACGGAAGTTTCCTTGTTTGAATTGAATTTTGAAGGAAACATAATTTTTTTTTCCGACTTAGCGCCCAGGCATAAAAATTGGCTCCTATTATTGAAGTCTAGGGTCGGGCGGGCCCAGTTATAAAATTTTCACTAATTTTCATTTCAACCATTTTTTTCATTCTTTCTTCAATTTTGGTCCTCCACATCAAATTATTTCAATCTTGGTGCTTTAACTTTTACTCAAATGCATATTAGTTCCCAAACCTCCATCCATTGGCCAATTGATCATTCTTTCTTTTCCCAGTGCTTAGAAACAGGTCCAAAACTGAAATAAGATAAAATTAACATAAGTTAAGTAAAATTCAATACTAAAACAACACAAAATTTAGTAATATGGCCTTAATAAGTGCACAAAAATACACTTATCAAAAATCCACAAACTAAAACTTTTGTTCACTCTCGAACAAAACAAAACACAACAAAATTTAGGAAATAAACCATATCACTAACCTAAACAGATCTCCAATAACAAATTTAACGTTAAACAGCTTACCATATGCCTTAGGTTCAAATTTAAATAACACTTTAGGAAAATCCAAATAATATCAAAAATAAATTTTTACTTATCCGATACTCAACTTAGTGTGTGTGTGTGTGTTTGTGTGTGTGTGTGATTAGCCAATATTGAACTCACACCCATACTAAAGCACAACCAATTAAGTGTTTTTGATTTAATCATAATTTCAATACTTGTGTGGTCAATTTTTTCTCACACCTCTCGTCCAGAATCACTCCTTATGCTCTTTTCTCCAATCCCGAGGTATTCTTCGACTCGTGGGTTCCTAATAGTCTTTAAATTGCTTTTTTCCACACAAAGTATTCATAATTATATACTTGTAAACATAAAAGAGCGAAGGCATTAATTTGTCAAAGTCAGACTGTCAGTTCTAGAGTTCAAATCTTGAAATCTTTACCGTGTACCTCTCACTTTTGATAATCTAAATCCAGTTTCCTTTCTTTCGTTATGAATATATTTTGATTACTCTTTTTTTTAACATCTTATGTGTAAGACTTGTTTCCATTAAGTCTTCTGAATGACTCATGTAACGAGCGTTAGACTGCTAACTTACAAATCAGATGACCATAGGGCACCAGATTTTAGATACCCTAGCAGACTTAATAACTCAAGTAATAAAGATTACGAAGAGGAGTGTAAGATGTATCACATTTTTTTTTATATGGGATTTGACTTATATCATTGATTAGTGCCCGTTCTAGGCTTTTTAACTCAAACTCCTTTAACTAAAGATCTGATTCAAGAACTCCAAACCATCAAACTTCCATGAACACAAGCACTAACGTTCCCACCCCAAACTACTTTTTAGTAATTGGTTTCTATAAAGGATTTTGGGATTTTATACAAATTTAAGTCAACACATCAACAATTAAATCCATATAATCAAGTCATGCTCCAACATAAATGATAAGTCAATGATGACTATGTGCTCAAGTAAACAAGTCTAACATGGATAAGCACTCAAGTGAAGCATAAGACTCGATATTGTTCAATTCTAGCTAAAGTTATGCTTAATTCAAACAAATATTATCATAGGTGACAAGTCGTTTAACGATATACTACACGCTATTTTTTATTATTTTTTTCATTCAAAATTTTTTTTTATTAAATTAGTTATACAAACCCCATAAGCAGTTGAAAAGCAAGCAACAAAGATCCTAATTCTCCAAATACTTACTTCCACCCCCAAACAAAAAAATTACATTGTCCCAAATGTAAAAGCATAAACCAAATAAAGGAGTAAATGATCAAAAACTCCCGGGGATAGATGCAGATAGGTAGAATGATCAAGTTGGTCCGGTTGGTAGATGTCATGATGACCACTACTTTTCTACCTTGTGTTCTAGAATTCAAAATAAATATTAATGATAGCAAATAAGGTTTAAATATTTGTAATGTATTCACACCCCAAAATTCAGATATTCTAATATTAAAAAGATTGAAATCTAGGTATAACCTTAAAAATGCATATCACGTCAATGTAAGCTTAACGTAATGCTAGGATGTTAACGATGAGCCTAAATAAAATGACCTCAATAAGTAAACATGTCTAATTTACTAATGCAAATTTTAAAGTAATGCCTAAAATATGTTAAAACCCTTTTAAATGAATGAATTTCTAAATTAATGCAATCCCTAAAACCACTTGTAATGCAATAGTTAATCAAAATAAGGAGAACGAGATAGAAAAATGGATTGCCTCCCATTAATTGCTCGATTTATAATCTTGCGCTTGACTTTTGCACAAGTGTATCATGGCATTTTGAATATAGCTTTGGAGATCTTGCTTAACTTGCTTAATTTGACTTTGTTCCATATTGCAACTTTCTTCCAAATTTTAATCTTATCCTTTTCCATGTAGTATGATTTCTCCTTATCATCTGTTTTGAACTCAACAATATACATCTCAATCTCCTCATAAGGTTTAATCACAAACTCCATTTTTTGAGCAAACGATGAGGTCAAGAATTTCATCTTCTTTGAATGTTGCAAGTTCGTTTTCGCCTGTTATGATTAATTTCTCAATCTTTTCATGATCCTCTTCTTCAATTGAAGTTTTCTCGAGTTCTATGTTCGTGTTCAAAACTTTTGGCAAAGAAATAATGACATCTTCATTGAGAGTTTTCTCCTCTTGTTGTATTTGTAAGAAGTCTGGTTGATGTGATTCCCTTAATTGATGTCTATTAATAACAGGTAGAAGAAATAATCCTAGAAGCAAATCACCCACATCAAATTGTGGTGAGACAAATAATGCAACGGGTAAGTTACCCATGTCAGTTTCATTAAATTCACATTCTACTTTTATATCACGTATTCATTGTTCTATAATGAAATCTCTCACAAATATATCTCTCTCGTCAATTTTTTGAGCTGTCAATTGTTGTTGCCTTATGATGACGTCACATACAAGCATTTTGTTGAAATCAATNTTTTATATCACGTATTCATTGTTCTATAATGAAATCTCTCACAAATATATCTCTCTCGTCAATTTTTTGAGCTGTCAATTGTTGTTGCCTTATGATAAAGTCACATACAAGTATTTTGTTGAAATCAATCATAGTTATCTTTTATCTTGCTATTTTTTTCTTTTATTTATCCTAAAAAGAGGGGGAAAAACTAAAATGGAACAAAAATAACAATACAAGAATGTAGGTTGAAGTTCGAATTAGCACCAAGGTAAATAAAATTAAACTAAAACTCAATTCTCGGCAACGACGTCAAAAACTTGTTCACGAAAAATATATTTCGAATTAAAATCACCGCAAGTGTACGATTCATTAACAAGTAATAAAGTGGATTTTGAGTCCAAGTATCGTCCCATAGAAATTGATTAGTTCAACTCGCGACCTTAATTGAAACAAGGATAATATAATGTGTTTATAACTAAATTATATCTAACTTAACCTATTTATGCAATTATGAATAAATTAACTAAATTAAATGCAAATTATGTTGAAAATAAGTTAATGTATTTTAATGAATGACAAACATACTGGGATCTCGAATTCTCATATAATAATTAGTTTTAACCCTAGTTTTACACATTCACAACACAGTTGAATTTGACGAATTAATGTTCTTATTTTATTTAACAATCTCTCTCGAGTAATGTTGAACATACTTTTATATATGATCCAACTATATTTTTATGATGGATGCGAACATATAAAAGTGCATGAATTTTTATAAACACTTAAGATTCACATAAGGTATAGTGATATATTTATATCCCCTATCGGACCCTATGACAATTTATATGTGTCGAACATATTTACTATCTTTCGAATGCATAATATAAGTCACCACATTCACATAACTACCGTGCACAATAATTGTGGAGAAAATAAAATCATATAAATCATTCAATAACAAAAATGTGTTTTTAATGTCAAATATACAAAACAAAAAATTAAAAACTTATATTACATGGTTCATCATTCTCCTGGCATAAAGAAATCTAGCCTAACATGTGAATAATAAAGCAAAAGACATAAATGTTGTTCATCACCCGAAAATTCTCGAATTCAGTCTTGAAGCTCTTGGATTTGATATTGATGTGTTCTTTGCCTCCTTTTGCAATTAAGTCTCCACACCCTAATTATTTTTTTTAGAGTTGGTATTTATATCCCTCTAAAGAGTCCAAAAAATCTTCAAAAATCGTGCATAGCATGGCTCAAACGAAAGTTTCCTTGTTGGAATTGAATTTTAAAGGAGACATAATTTTTTTCCCGACTTGGCCTAAGTGGGCGCCAATGCATAAAAATTGGCTTCTATTGTTGAAGTCTAAGGTCGGGCGGCCGCCCAACCAATATAATTGGGCGGCTGCCCAGTTATAAAAATTTCGCAAATTTTCCATTCAACCATTTTCTTCGTTCTTTCTTCCATTTTGGTCCTCCATATCAAATTACTCCAGTTTTAGTGCTTTAACTTTTACTCAAATGTATATTAGTTCCCAAACCTCTATCCATTGGCCAATTAATTATTCTTTCTTTTCCAATTAATTAGAAATAAGTCCAAAACTGAAATAAGATAAAATTAACCTAAATTAAGTAAAATTCAATACTAAAACGACACAAATACTTAGTAATATGGCCTTAATAAGTGCACAAAAATGCACTTATCACAAAGATTGAAATAAGACTTCAAAAAAATTCTCTCTTAAAAAAAAAAGAAAAAGAGTGTAAATTTGTCTCTCTCCATATATGAAGAGTTAAACTCATTCTTTATTTGTGTTTTATAATAATCTCATTTAGCCCCTACTTGGCCACTATTAACTTACAATCATTTTTGTCTCACTTATTTTTAATCACACAATTTTTTATAAAATAATATTATATGTAAACTTAAAAATTTTCTTTCCTTTTTAACCACATTCTTCAAAATAACACAATTTCAAAAATTATAATTTAATATAATGAGGGTCAAACGGGGAATCGCAAGTTTCAACATTCCACTATTTTAATTATACATATTATATGGAATATTATAACTACTGACATCGAAAAATAATATTAATTAAAAGATTTAGAAATAATAAATGGTTGTGAATAAAAGGAAAAAAAAAAAGCTTAAAATAAAGAATTCATAGGAGTATATAAAAAAATTTATTTTTAAAATTTAAAGATGCTATTTATTAAGAGTTTTACAACATATACATTGTGGTTGACATTGTTTGACATGGCAGTAATCATGATCACTGATTTTAACAACATTTATTCAAATAAATGTTACAGTTTTTTTCACTTCATACAATGTCAAACTCGTGTTTGAGCCCCTTTTTTTAAAAAATGTATTACATCCGTCCCATTTTTATAAGTTTGTTTTGTTTTTCACACAGATTAAGAAATCTTATTTAGTGTTATTGGAATATCAATTTTTGCCAAAAGTTTTCCTAATTTAACCTAATTTAATTATTAATAATTAGTAGTAAATTATTATTTGAAGTAGTAAAAAAATAATGATATATTAGTAAACGAATAAAACAAAACATCATTAATAAAGAAACTGTAATACCCTGAAATTTTTCATATAATTTACTTTAACTTTGTATGCTATATTTTAATGTTTTAAAAATTTAGGGACTAGAATGAAATATATCAATTT
>CAIGRP010102834.1:0-10343 GCA_903798385.1 Fraxinus cuspidata | reverse complement strand
TAAAAGGTAATTAGCACATAACGTACTCACCTTTCATTGTTATTGTGGAAAACGTCCCTACGTTTCATTTTTTGGCATTTTCACCCTTATTTCCACCTTTCATTGCGCAAAAGGTCCTTTTTACCTATTTTCTTAATTAAAAATTATGAAATAACCAATATATCATTCTCTTTAAATAAAATAAAAAGAAAAAAAATTAATTGCAATCACACTCCTAATTTTTTTTAAAAAGGTCCAAATAAGTCGCAAATAAATTATTAAAAATGTAATTAGCACAAAATGTCTCTATCTTTCACTATTATCGCAAAACGCGTCCCTACCTTTTATTCTTTTGGCATTTTTACCATTAATTACACATTTAATTGCGCAAACCATCATTTTTGTCCATCTTCAACCAATTTCTCAATAAAAAATTGTGAAATGACAAATATACCCTCCCATTTAAATAAAAGCTAAAGAATTAATTGCAACCATAGTCTCAAATTTTTTTTAAGTGGAAACAAGTCCACAATAAATTATTAATTTTTTTAAAAAAGTACAAATAAGTCCCGATTAAATTTATTTAAAAATTTAAAAAAATAAAAAAATAAAAAAGTGCAAACGAGTCCCAAATAAATTATTAAAAAATTAGAAATTATTAAAAAATTAGAAATTAAAAAAAAAATTTATTTATTTAAATATGAGGATATATTCGTCATTTTACAGCTTTTTATTGAGAAATTGGATGAAAATGGATATAAATAATGGTTTGTGAAATNAAAAAATTAGAAATTATTAAAAAATTAGAAATTAAAAAAAAAATTTATTTATTTAAATATGAGGATATATTCGTCATTTTACAGCTTTTTATTGAGAAATTGGATGAAAATGAATATAAATAATGGTTTGTGAAATCAAATGCGTAATTAAGGGTGAAAATGCAAAAAAAAAAAAATTTTGGGTCATTTTTTGCAATAATAGGAAAATATGGAGACATTATGTGCTAATTACCTTTTTAAAAATTTATTTGTGACTTATTTGAGTATTTTTTAAAAAATTGGGACTGTTATTGCAATTAATTTTTTTCTTTTTCTTTTTATTTTATTTAAAGAGAATAGTATATTGGTCATTTCATAATTTTTAATTGAGAAAATAAGTGAAAATGATATTTTTGCAAATGTAAAAATAAGGGTGAAAATGCCAAAAAATGAAAAGTAATGACGTTTTCCACAATAACAATGAAAGGTGAGAACATTATGTGCTAATTATCCTATTATTTTTTATTCAACCATTTGACTCTTGACCCTCTCTCTTTTTCGAGTCAATGTCCGGATTGATTTTCTCGATTTTCAAAACATTGATTTTAAGATCAAGTCTCATCATATATAGTAAATTTAATAATTCTCTTTTTTTTCCCGAGAAGAGCAAACTTTTAATTCTAGCAGATACTAAATGACAACGTTAAATTCATTTGAAATTGATAGATATAGCAATTATAACAAATGTTTTTGCTAAAGTATGCGCTTTCCTTAGTATAAAACAAGATCTTAAATCATTTTTCTTTATGATAGATAGTGTAATCAATGTTCTAAAAAGTGCACTGCATAATCGGACGTAGAGACCAAGTTTTGAACTAAGCAAGGGCTAAGCATAAAAATTGGTCAAAAAATATTTCTTATTTTATTTTTATTTTTAATTTGTAATACATCTAAAAATCATTTTATAATTAAAATATTACCTACCAAACATCTAAATTATAAAATACTATATTAAAAAAATGAAAAAGAAAAAAATGCGCCTAAAAAAAATTACTCATAAGCTCGAAGCAAAGCGTTTATTAGAACGCTGAATCTAGTACCATACAATTCACTTTACCGAACAATCATCACCTTGTGGGCTACCTAAAATTGTTTATAACGAATAACAAATATGGACAACTTCAAATAGCACATTGTCCTACTTCCTAGCCTACCCATAAGGTGGCATAGATCAACGAGGTTGCCCACAACAGTCACAGCACATGTAAAGGAAACATGGAGCCCTGACTGAAACTTGAATCAATTATCGTTCGACCCCAGCTTGCCAAACTCCACCTCTCAAAATAGGATATACTTGATTGGTCACTAAACTATATGTAAAATTTACAGGTCACTGAATTTCACAAATTTTCCCTTTAATCTCTAAACTTTACAAAATATAATCACATACATTACTTAGTGACTAACGAAAAAACCTTCGAAGCTCCCAGAGATGGATTAAATTACATTTTGTAAAGCTTAGCGACTTCTTGAAAACCTTACGCATAACTAATAAGAGAATTTATTAATCTTTTACCTTTTTTTAACCCTTATTTAGTCTCCATTATTTTTAAAATACATTTTTTTCTCTTATTTTCAATTAAGCATTCTTCAATAAAATAATATCATACGCAAACCCAAAATTTTTCTTATTTTTTAACCACATATTTTTCATTAAAATACTATTTCAAAATACATTTTGGACAAGAAATTGGACACAAGCAGGTTGTTATTATTATTATTATTATTTTTTTTTTTTCCTTTCTTTGACTTTAGAGAAGTCAACAAACAACCTTATCGGTTACCCTAAGATCAACAGATATTCTTTTTTCTTAGTTCGGCGATACTAGAGAGGATAAAATTGTGGAGTACTACATAAAAAAAAGAAAAAGAAAATAAAATAAAAATATAAAGATTGGTCAATTACGTGATTGGTCACTAACTTTGCGTAAAGTTTTCAGGAGGTCGCTGAACTTCAAAAGTTTTCTCAATAGTTATTTTACTTTACAAAATGTAATCTCATCAATCAGTTCGTGACTAACGGAAAAACTTTTGAAATTCTCAATGATTAATGTAATTACATTTTATAAAGTTCAATGACTAGTGGAGAAACTTTTGAAGTTACTTTTTGGAAACCTTTTGCAAAGTTCAATGACCAATTAGGTGATTCTCCCCCTCAAAACAGTGGAAACACAAGTATATATACCAGAGAGAAAAATCACCCTCGAAGACCATTCACATTTTCACGTGTTCGTCCCTCATTAGGACTGTCGATGTACAAAAAATCAGAAAACAGCTTCAATGGAGACACTTTTAACAACACACACACACACAAAGGACTTCCGAAGAATTGAATATGTTACCTGTAAAGAGGATATCTGCATGGAGGATCCTCTTTCTTGAACATAATTCATAGACTAGATTTTCCACAATAAATTTTAGATAAGAGAACTTTGTATACCAATTAAATTTTAGATAAGAGAACTTTGTATACCAATACTCTCATGTAAAATGCTTCAAAATGTAACGCAAGTAATGTCGAAATCTATAATCAGAACATCCATCAATAATAAAACACAAATCACTCTAGATTTCACTTTCTGCACCTCTTCATATATTCATACTTTTACATCCATTGCTGAGTAATAAAATGTACACCCAAATCCAGCTTAATAGCAACTAGCAAATTCAAAATTTCACCTGAAAAAATTATGCATTGATAGCCATATATATCATGTCAAACAAGCTCAAATCAATTACTTTAGTATTTTGTATTTTTTTCACAATTCATTTCATTCTACAAGGCAGTATTTTGTATTTTTCATATTTAACAGAGATAGATCATAATATCAAAATCCCACCATTCTTAAGCATATGATAAGTTCAAAATGTCAGCAACCACGACTAAAAACCAGCAATTGAACACAATACACAAGATATATAAAAGCTAGTAAACAATAAAAGAAATAGAAAAATTGCCCACTTATTTACGATCTTACCTAGAACCCCCAACTAACTGCCAGCAGTGGGCAATGCCACCATAAACAAGTTGTAAGATGACTCCAGATCAAAGTGAAGCTGACAGGCCTGTTGATCAGTCAGCTCATCAGCAGCACCCATTCTTGACAGCCTCGCAATCCAATCTCTCATCTTTGTATTCCCCTCAAAATCAGGAGGTAATATTGTCAGCTTGTTGAGTGAAGCTGATAAATCCGACAGCACCGGATGGACTGCAACCGTGTTCAACTTTATCGAATCCATAGCCGTAATAAAATTCTGCACACACTCGGCCACAATTGCAATAGAGGTTGTGGTGGACAGAGCAGCAGCTGCTCGGTGCTCAACAGTGGTCGGAACTCCTGATGTCAAAAGCCGGTTGAGGACAGCCGGGCAGTCCATCTTGTACGTATCATGGAACCACTCAATGCTTGGGACTAAATCTTTCAATGTGGACGACAGGGTTTTGAAATTAGCAATCAACTTTTGGCATTCAGTTTCATACTCTGCAGCTGAACTAATATCGCGCACATAAGCCTTCTCCAGCTTCTCTGTTGCCTTTATAATGACAAATAGATCTGCAAAATCCTCATACATCTCTCTTTCGCGCTTGTAGTTCCATAGCTTAACCTCCATATACATACAAAATTAGAGTAAGAAGTCGGATTGGAGAAGAGAATGGGACACGCGCAAAGAGAGCCGATCTTTGTAACTGCACCACAACCAAATCCCACAAATTTATCAGGATTTAAAGCACTTTAATCTAATTTCTGGAATATCTTTTCAGAAACATACACACAAGTCCAACTTCAAGAATCTCGAGACTAAATTATTATCAACACACAATTTCCAAAAAGTCTATATATGATAACCGCAGATTAAGAACAATGACAGAGAAAAGAAACCTATAAAACAAATTCCTCATTTCCACGAGTGCATCATACACAAACCCAAAATATATGCAAATACATTAAAAAGACAAGTAGATATTGGATCAACGACCCGTATTGACGATTCATTATTCATAGCAAACTCTTAAAAATGATCAGCAATGAGATCTACCTAAAAATTAAAGAAACCCAGATCCAAAAACTCAAAATTATACGTCGGAATCGAACTTCAAAACCCCTAATTTCATAAACGATAGTTGAACGGGATAAATCAAGATCAAGCATACCTCAAAAGACCGACAGCATTACGAGCAGGAAATTAAAACTAGCAAACAAAATCCCGTATAAACATATATGCAACTAACTCAACACAATATATCCATGTAGAGAGAGAAAGAGAAGAGGGCTTGCTTACGGAGAGAAAGACGTGGCTTTGAATACTGGGAAGAGTGTTGCAGAGAGGAGCAGGTTGTGCATTCTGAGGTTGCGTGTGGGGTTTATTTCGAATTCTAAATTATTTTTATAAAATAATTAAATAAGATGCACTATACACATACCTGTGCTACTTCCCCACCCTAATTATTTAGTTTTTTTTCATAATCTCCTCCATTTTTAGTTTTGAGTATTCAATCCTAAATATTTTAAAGATTAATTAATAATAAAGTATAAATTATTATACCTAAATTGCTCTAGTAAAACACTTCATACCTTGTAATGCATACATTTTGACCCTTCCATAAAAAAATCGCAACAAAAGTCTCTACAAATGTTTATAAAATGGGCATTTTGTTCCAACAATCCCGAGATTCATCAAGGTCTTTGATGATAAAAATTTCCCACTTCTAATTTGCAAGAGAAATTTACTTATAGTTCTTTAAAACAATCATATATCTCTATACCACATGAGTAGTGAGAAAATTTTATTCTACTCACTAGGAATTAGAGATCAATTCTATCACCATTAGCAGTGAAATTTTTTCATCCTACTCACTAGGAATTAAAGATCAATTCTACCACCATTAGTAGTGAAATTTTTTTTATCCTACTCACTACTCACTAGGAATTAGAGATCAATTCTACCACTAGGATTGTATGGACTTAAGTCATGTTGTTGATGGGACTTGAATTCATATAACTTGAAACTGGATCTTGAGTTTGCTAAAACAAAATACTCATTTATGTTCATTGATGGCAAAAGAAGCATGAGCAAATCTTGGGAACAACATTGACAACAATAACGATTCTTTGAGAGAGTGTGATGAAGACAAATCTACAAGCTTGTGATGCAATCCAAGCATTTTTAGTAATTAGAGCTCTGCTTGAGCGTAGATATGAATTTGGAATCGTGTAAATCCATATCTCTCACAATTGCAATCGCAAGGCACCGATATGTTTAGTAATTAACCCCTATTCTTCTTTTTATTATGTTGTAATGCATATAAAATGTGATGATTTTGTACTCCTAATAGTTAATTCACGGGGAGGTGTGGGTGGGCTAAAATCTATGTGATAGAAATTAGAAATAATTATGCTTCTTATACACTCAATGTTTGACATCAAGTTTGACATCCTCTTATGTTTAAGAAACTTGATATACATGCATCATGATTGAAATAGAAATGGGTTTCAGTGGGGCCGGTTTACGGGTGGGTGGGAGAGATTTTTTTTTCAGGTAGAATTAGAAAATAAGGGTTTTACGGGTGGATGGGAGAAATTTAGACAAAATTAACGGGGGTTGGGTGATCGTAGAGTAGGGAAGTTTTTTCCATGGACAAAATTAGAATGGTTTGAGATGGAGAGAGAGAATGATAAAAATGTATTATTGACAAGGGTGTACACCACAATCTTTTAATTTTAATTTGATTAGGACTATAATTGTAAAATTAATATGGTGTGTTTATTGAAAATAAGATTTATCTCAGGTGTAGTTATAATGTGGAGTAGGGACGGAGCCAGAAAATTTGTTCAGCGTGGGCACAATTTAATCGACGCCAAACTTTGAGTTTTTTGTCATGGATTTAACGATGATAAAAATAGAAAACAATAAAATCACAATACTAAAAATGACATAATTCATAAGATATACATTTTCACATAGATGTCAAACCACTTTGTCACGACTAAACAAAGAAATTTGTGATGATCTTTTTCAGCCGTAACGACAAATAATACTAGAGTCGAAAAGGTGTTTCTTACTCCCCATTAATGATAACTAAAAACCAGCAATAGGCAACACAATTGCGAATCTTGCCAATCCACTTATCGTCGAACCCAAATTTTCCCAATACACCATAAAGGAATTCTCTCAGGCAGGAGCTAAAGAGACCAGAAAAGAGAAGAGGATAATTAAACCAGTGCTCAACCCAGTGTAAAAGGTAAGCGATCTAATGTGTGTTGGCAAGCCGCGCATATCTTTAAACCCTTAAAAAGATGTGGTACTGTGTTTAATCGGTTAGTTTTATCAATATCAAATTAACGACATTATGCAAACTACAGGTTTTTCTGATGAATATTACCAGATCAACATCTCTAAATAGCCACTTTTTGATCAAATAAAATGTTCATTAAACAGTCAAAATGAAAAGAAGCTAAAGAGAACTCACTTTATTCTCAAGTAACTTGCAGAAATATGAGGCAAGGGTCAAGGGTGTATCTCCATCCTTGAAATATAATACATAAATTAAATGATATGGATATATAGATGGAATACATAACCATGAAAAGTCCCTTCAGAATATCTAGTCAATACAGCATAAAGGAATTCTGCACTGCTGCTAAAGAAATTAGATGCTGCTAATGGTGTCGATGGAAGGAAGGCGGCACCGGTGGGCTCAGAGAGACGAGAGTGAGAGGCTAATAAATGGTTGTGCACTGCCTTCGTTCGTTCGTCTTGCTCTCGTCACATATCTACAAATTAATGGCAGAATGGGTGTTGGTGAAATATTGGGCTGGGTAGTGGTCTTGGGCCGTTTACATTAGGGTAGTGTGTAATGTGTATTGGTTATGGTTTGGGCTTCACTTGGGCTAGAAGTTGGCTTATTCATTAAAAAAATCTGGGTTATTTGGTTGGACCCAGAAGTTCAGTGTGGGCCTGTGCTCATTCTGGATCTCATTGGGCTCCGCCCCTGATGTGGAGTAAAAAATAATATTTGTTGTGATATAATCATCCTTAATTTTTTTATCTTGTCCTTAAATTTTTTATTTATGGTCAACGTGTTAAATGATAATGGTTTGATGAATATTTATCAATGAGTGTTAATATAAAAATAAAAAGTGAAGTTCAATAATTTTGATTTTCCATTTCATTCAATTCTCTTTGCATATTTACTTCAATGCCAAAATAAAATCATTCAATTATTACATAAATTATGAATCTAAACTGCAATCGAGTATAAGCATTGTCATTCACTATCAAAATATTTTCATTTCTTTCATTCAATTCAATTTGTTTTTTTCTAATCATGTAATGAGGTAAATTATTTTCAAGGTCGATTGGAAATTTACACATAGAAATTTGATTATATCCAAACTATGCGTCTATGAAACTCAACAGTTTGTACCCAGTGGTCCCATCCACTAATTGATCAATTTTAGAAAGTGAGAAACTATCATTTGGGCAAACTTTAAGTCGATTAAGTGTTAATAGGTTTGCCACTTCTCATTACTTTTTAGAACTAGGACCGAATTACAGGCCCATACTGGGTATTGTGCTTCATGGATAAAATCATTTTCCAATAATCTATCCACTTCACTTTTAGGGTTTTATACTTTTTAGAACTCATTACACGCCTCTTTTGCATTCTAGACCTCACCTTAGGATCAATCCTAAGTGCATCGCATGCCACTTCCAAATCAGTCCCAATCATATTAGTGTGCTTCCAAGTGAATACATCAAGGTTTGCCTTTAGGAAGTCTTTGAGTAATGTTTTCGTAGGCTCGGCTAAATCTTTGCCAACTTTTAGGACTTGCGTTGCATCCTCCTCGTCGATGAGAATGCTTTTCATTTCTTTAATAGTTGTAGCTTCAGATGTGCATTCAATGATATGAAGGTCAATTGAATTATCAATTTCAAACTTTTATTCTACAAGTTTAATGATATCAACCATTATCGTTGTATTCACCATATGGACTCGTAGGGCTGCCTCTCTTAAAGCATTAAGGTAGCATTCTCGCATAGCCCATTGGTTACCTTATATGCTAGCTACTTCTATAGAAATTGGAAACTTTATGCATAAGTGATGGAAGGATGTTGTTGCTTTCATTTGTTTTTAAGCAGACCTTTCTAAGATCCCATTGTAAATGGATCTAACCATTAGAACACTAGGTTCCTCATCAAGTTCTACTACTAAAGTAATCTGTCCTTGTGGGACTAGATTGTCTTCGATGAAACCGTAAAGGGATTTGGCAAAGGGGTCCATGGATGATCAATTTGCATTTGGTCATATACACTTTCAGGTAGAATATTTACTGTGATTTGTTGTCAACAAGCATACAATTAAAACATTGTGAGCTATAGCTCGTATAACCAAGTATTACAATAATAGTAGATTACTTCACATTCATTGTCGTCGGTAAATTCAATTGAAGGGGATCTAAGTTTAGAATTACCTTAATGTTGGTTTATTAGCGACTCGCGCACAGTTCCTTTGCGAGCTCACTATCTCTCTTCCAATGTAGGGTCCACCAGTGATAGTATGGATCTGCTTGACTGGCGGTTGACAATCGAGGACATTTACATGTGTTGGTCTTGTATTTCTTGGTCCTAACCCTCGACGTTGAACTCTCCTTTAATTTCTTTAATGAAGATTAGTAGAAGGCTCGTGTACATACCCCTATTGGCTTTGCTGATCAGCATCCTTAATGACTTCGAGACATTCTCATGTTTCATGGTCCTTGGTTCAGTGTATTCTGTAGAACTTAGGTTAGCAAATTTCAGGGGTAGAACATAGGTTTCATCTGCTACTTTCGAGGGGACAAGTAACATAGTGTGCACGTTCCTTTGTGTTTGTT
The DNA here is from genome assembly GCA_903798385.1 of Fraxinus cuspidata. NCBI lineage: Eukaryota > Viridiplantae > Streptophyta > Magnoliopsida > Lamiales > Oleaceae > Fraxinus > Fraxinus cuspidata. The sequence goes on along the minus strand of CAIGRP010102834.1, from coordinate 670 downwards.
GAACTACATATATGACTACTTTGATGGTCTCTGCCCAAGCATCGAGACTTTTCTGTTGAAACTTATTCAATGAAACATAAACTTTATAAATTCACTAAGATCTTCATGTCAAATCACCAAGAAATTAATTAACGCGGAACATACCTTGATTCATTGATTTGTAAGTTGAATAATAAATCTCGAATCTTGATCTTTTGTTCTTCAATTTGATTGCTCCAACCTTCTTCTTGATTCTTGATTGTGGGTTTATGGATCTTCCTCTTCAATATGTTTTCTCTTGTATTCTTATGTTGATGGAATGGCACAAAGAATGAGAATTTTCACACATGAATTTCTTGATTCTCGATTGTGGGTTTATGGATTTTTCTCTTCAATATGTTTTCTCTTGTATTCTTGTGTTGATGGGATGGCACAAAGAATGAGAATCTCACATATGAATTAGGGACCATAACCCAATATATAATTCCATATGTATTCGGCTCATTGTCAAATACAAACCCTAATGGATCCGGTCTCTACACTTATAGTCCGACTTACACTTTATTTAGATGCTCAAAGCCCAATTACTTAATTCTGTATTAGATCACTTTAATTTTGGGCTTAACTTTAATATAGCCTTTATACACAACTAATTACATATGTCGACCCACATGATAAATTGAATAATTTT
>CAIGRP010102816.1:0-11940 GCA_903798385.1 Fraxinus cuspidata | reverse complement strand
ACTACTTTAAAAAATAATAATAATACTTCTAAAATTCTACGCACATCATTCATTCAATATATAAGACGTGCAACGCACGTGTTTATTACTAGTGGAATAAAAAAGTCCTTTTACCTTACTAATCAAATGGATCCTATCCGATAAGCAGTATAATTTAGAACAATAATAAATAGTTTTTACTTAAAAAATATAGAGCTGAAGATATTCGAAAATTAAGTTTATAAAGTATAATAAACTATTATCAAAAGCTAATTAATTTCTATAAAATTAGTTACACTATTTTTGGATCTATTGACTCATTAAATCACGATCAACAACAGTCCATTACATATTCGATCCGTAATCAACAACATTTATAGTGGACTAAGCCACGTAGATCGCTTTAGGTGGATGATTTTTCTCTGTGTATCTTTGGTTTTAAAATAAATGTATAGTATAAATTTATCAAATTCTCAATCTAAAGATCCAAGAACCCACTAAATATTTATTTGCTATCAAATTAGATAAATGTTTCAATCTAACCCACATAGAGTAATATTTAATCAGTTTCTATGGCTTACTCTATTTATTCCAATAAAACCCACTATAAATTTTGGACGATGATAATCGTAGTTTACCTGAAAATCTTTGTAAGCAATGAAAAGGATCACATCGTGTTGCTATGTCATAGGATGAAGATTCATGCCTCGGTCACCGGGATCTGATGGCCGAAAGGGAACGCCTTAACCACCTAGTGCCTAGAAAGCTGGTTGGATGCCTTGGCCATGAACAGGATTAAGAGCCTCGGATGGCCTTGATCATGACAAAAATCTTAGGCCCTGTTTGATATGTAATCTTTTCCATGAAAGTAGGATAAGATTTTTCATTTTCCACATTTTGTTCATGTTTGATAGCAAAACTTTTGCATGGAATTCATTTTCCCATTTTCACTCACGTGCCCAGTTTTCCACCTTTTGAATGAATTTGTTTTCTCAATGTTTTTGTGGTTTTAGGTTTTCCAACTTTCTATTATTATTTGGCAATTGAAAAAAATTATATTAACAATGGTAAAAAAAATTTCCTTTAATGGACAATTTTCATACAAAACAAAGCCAAACGAATAGTATTCGATGTGGTAATTTAAAAAAATTTTTTTTTTAACAAATTCTAGACCCAATAGTAGAAAAAATTATCACTTTAATGGACAATTTTCATAAAAATAAAGTCAAACGGACACCAAACTTTCAACATTTTTCAAATAAAAAATTATACAAATCAAACATAATGAATTACAATTCCCAGAAAACAATTTCTAGACAATTTAATTCCCTGCAATTCATTTTCTTTCCACCAATTTTTCACATTTGCAATCAATCGGACCCTGAAATCTGACAAAATCAACCGAAATACAGTGTTTGCAGGCAAAAAAAATGAAATTATTGAAAGTGACACAAAAGCACAAATATTCATAAGATTTGAGAAAGATTTAGTCATGACTTTCAATATGATAATGAAAGAATATTAATTTACAAAATGAAAAAAATATCCCTAAATCAACTATAAATAAGCCCAATCCACAACGAAAAAATGATTCCAAAATTTCACTCTAAAAAAATCTAAACATTGAAAAATCATTTTTCCTTAAAACGTTTCAATTTGAAAGAACATTTGGATCGGACCTATCTGAAATTGAAAGAATATCACCAATTAAAAAACAATATTCGGCTTAAGGAATCATAAGATCAATCGTTATCTCATATAGAAATTGACTTTGCACTAAAATCCTCAAAAAGAAAGAAAATCTTGCTTAAATTGGGAGGTAAAAATCTACGGTTAACTTTAAAAAAATATTATCCTTTTTTGAGTCCAACATTAGGCCGTTTGATGATAATTGCAAGGAGAAATTGGAGAAAGAAAATGTTCTGAATTGTAATTTTTTAAAGAATGTGTAGTTAAAAAATAGAGAAAAATTTTGAATTTACCTGAAAAATAATTTAATATATGAATGTGTAATTAAAAATAAATATAAGAAATAAAGAGTTCTAATTTAAATAGAGTCAAACGAGTGCTTAATAGTTAATTCCATGATTACAAATATGGAGAAAGCTTTTGTCATGAAGAATTGTGATTGAAACTCTTAGGAGCTGTTCTTTTCGTGTTTCGATTTTTAGTTTTTAGTTTTGAATTCATTTTGAGCTTTGTGTTTTGAGTGTCCATTTTGAGATTGTTGAAAATACGTTCTTTTTGTCATTTTGAAAAATTGTTTTCAAAAATAAAAAAAATGAAGTTTTGGCTTGATTTTAACTGAAAACAGCCAAAATGACCTTTTTTGGTATTTTTTTTTTAAATTTAAACTCGTTTTTGAAAATTCGTTTATGAAAATAGATAAATAAACGTGTTTTCGAAAACTGAAAATGACCTGAAAATAGTAAATAGAACAAACCTTTATGTTTTATGTTTTTGAAGAATACTAAGTCGACACCTCTAACACTCATGTCGGCACTTCACCAACAGTTTCCCAATCTCTCTCTAAAAGACTTAGACCAACTTTAATAAGAGTATTTTAACTAGGACTGGATTGATGGCCAAAATCATATTGAAGGGGTTGGTGTTGACTTTGGATTAATAGTAAGGGTGGGATAATAACAAAATGTTGTGTGTGTGTGTGTTTTTTTTTTTTAAAACCGTGGATGTTCGGGTCAACTTGCGCGCACCTCGACTAATCCCACGGGACCCTGAACTTTAGGATCGGGTACTCATCTCAGTGGCTTTGAGAGAACTCGAACTAGTGATCATTGAGGAGTAAACCCAAAACCTGACCAATTAAGCAACCCCTCAAGATTACAAAATTTTGTTATATTTATTAACATTAAATAATATTAATTTGATGGCTAAGTGGTGAGCGTCAAGGACGGATGCAAGGGGGACTGAGCCTGGTCCAACCCCTAGCCTATTCCACCTTTTTTGATAGGAAAAAAAAAAATAAAATTCATGTGTAATTTTATTTTCTTTTACATATTGGTCTGACTTGTAGTCTGATTCCGACGAACATTATAGATAAATATTTATAACTGAAACTTTGCTTATTGGTGAAAAATAAAGCACATATGAGAATTTTGGAAAAGTAAATTGCCTAATTCAACACTAGTTTATTTCAAAACAGTTTAATTCTCATATTTATTTTCAATTACATATTTGAATAATAAAATATTTTATACGCAAATCTAGAACTTTTTCGTACTTTTTGACCATACATTATTTAAAAAATCACTATTCAAAATTCAATTTTCTCGAAAGAATGACCATCAAACATGGGCACAGTAAGTTTTCCTAATTAATTAGTTCAAACAAATTTATTTCAATATTCAAAAGAAATTGAACCTAAAATTCTTGTTTTAAGTTTCCTTATTATTATCTAACTCACTGCACAAGTAGAGTGATTAATTATTAACAGAATTGGAGACTACCTGATCTTGTTGGACAAAATTCTGGTTTTCTTTCATCACTTAATGATCAGCCAGAACTAGTTGAGGTGTGGACATCAATATGCAATTCCATATATATAATATGTGTGCATACATGCTGAGAGGGAGAAAGAGCTGGTGGGTATGTGAAATGAAGCTCCACAACTAAGAGATGAATATATGCTCCAGTTTTGAGTCCCTTTTTTTTTTTTATTCTTTTTTTTTTTCAAATTTCATTTTAATCTCATATTCTCTCAATAAAATAATTTTGTTCATAATTTCAAAAAAAAATTCATAATTTTTAATCATATATTCTAGAAACATTATTTTTTATAAAATATATTGTTAAAAAATAAGGCTCAACTAGGGGCAATATATAAAGAGGAGACTCATTTGGAGAATAAAATTCCATTTTTGTTTGTGTATCCTGAAGTAAGCTAATTAAAAATAATAAACTTTTGCCAAGTTAAAACTTTTAACAGTTATATACGGTAAAATAGTAGAGTTTGAGCACCACAGATTTTACCCTGGCGAACTGATTTAGTACCCGAACAGTATCACCACCAAGAAAATCGAAACTAGGAAATTCGACAAAGACACAATACTGTAAACGATGCAGTATGTAAAACAATGATTTTTTTTCCTTCCTTTTCGTGTGTTTAAATTGTGGAAAAATGGATCTCTCATATATAAACTTTTAACTCTCAGAAATCTATCCATTAATTCATTGGTAATAACCACAGGAGTTTCAAACGTTTCTGAGTTTCAGAAACTAAAAGTCAGTTATAGAAAGAAAAAAAAATTCCAAAACGTAAGCCCTCTAAAGGGGCCAATTTTTGGTCAATCCGGTTCAACATTCTTGTGAGTTGGTCGTGCTCGCATACAAGTTCAAGGTTTGAAACCTATTTCGGTCCGTGATTTTAGAGCCTCTATGCTACACATGATCACACCCTTCTAAAGTGTAATCCTATACAAAGTTATTTTTGCTTTCCTCATTTTCCTATGTGGGACAACCATTAATTGGTTTCCTTCCAACACATAGATTTCTTTCGATTGACACACTTTGAGCTCCAATTTCTCATTCACTCGAACATCATTTTTGGTAAGTAAATATATGATTTTGATATTCTCATGCAAGAGAATACAAATCAACTTTCATATTCCAAAATGAATAATCGGGTCCCACTCAAATTTAGCTCCAAAGTCAGCCACATAGACCCATTTTTCCAACATTCTGAACATTGAGAAACGCCCTTCATATATTTTCAAGTCACTGACGTTGTATTTCATAACACCTTTCGATTCGCAAAATAGTTACGTGACGAAGTTATAACAAGTTAGAATTGGCTACTCACATCAATTTATATATTGAAGTCCTATTTTTGATTCGTATTCGAGATATGATTCTTGATCGTTCGAAATAGATTATTGGTATTATTACGAAGCGACAAATACATATTTTGAACTAAAGAAGCGATAAACTGTTAATTCATATGATCGAGCCGCGCATAAGAAGCTAATCAGGACAATGTCAATTAGACGGTGTTGACACCACTTCTTGGGTTGATGGGCACATCGGGTCTATTCCTAAGATTATTTTTATAAATTTACATATAATAAAGTAATTAAATTAATTAACTAAAGATAAATATATTTTTCTAGTAGAGTATCTAGCGTATTCAAGGGCATGTGGAATTTTCAAATGAAAGGAGCCCCTATTTATTGGGGTGAAGATAAGGTTTAATGTAATTATAAAATTTCAATAAAATAATGTCGCACTTATTGCTCCGCTTGACGAAATTTTGTTGGTCATAATTACTCATATTACCGAGCATCTAGCTGTCGTTCCTATTCATATTTCACAGTAGCTTCACAATAATTTATATAACTAAATTTCACTTTTAGCACCTTAACTCTTTTGTTTTTATCAAACCCCTAAACTTAATTAAAATTTTGAAAAATTCCTAAAAATTACCGGAAAATACAGGATGATTCAATCTACCACTTTAAATAAATTTTATCCTCGAAATTTACACTTCTATGCGTCCTACCAAGCTACCACGCTTCCGCCTTCCGATGCATAGAAGTGTAAATTTCGGAGCTTCTAATCTAAACTGATATATGTTGATGGGTTGCAGGATCATGCTCTAACACCATCTATAATGCCTTTTTCAGTAAAAGAATGTTTTTACAAGAAGGGAAAGGCCGAAGTGGGCGAGTTCTGTCAATTTTGTCATTTGTTGCGATTTAATTGTTCAATGGCTTATGAGTTCTTCCTGCATTTTCAGCTTCATCCATGAGTAACAACAAACTTGCTCCCCTACGCAGCTTGCTCGTGCATGGTATGTTAAAATTCATCATTTTCGGTTTGAAAAGTAAATGATATTGATTTTGTGAAGAATGTAAGCAATATTAGAAGTCATGTGCTTTTTATCGGTAAATATATTGTTTTGAATAAGATTAAGCTCTTTTTTCCTATTGCCTATATGTAATAGTGTTGATTGGATCCATATTATTTGACATCATGATAGTCGTGTAGCTGTATAATTTCTTTGCTTGGACCATGAATGTTGCCTGTACTTCAAACTTGTGAATGATTGGATATTGGTTCATCTGTGTATGTAATCTTGATACTTTTATGTACAGTGGAAGTGAAGTATATTTCGAGATAAAGAGACGCAATTAATTGCAACGTGGCATGCTTGTTATAGACAAAACATTATATTTCATATGATTGTAAACATATTATCACACCCGAATTGCAATGACAACAACCGTAACAACATGCTACAAATTATGTAACCGGTCAAAACATACTGGATATGTTTTACACAATCAAAAACTTATCACAGAACGGTAGAATAACCTTATCCGTAGCATATTACGTAACATAAGATAAAGAGGCGCGCCTACATTTCAAAATATGGTACATATCTTTATTTATTTATTTGATCACGTACAATTTTATATAATAGAAAAAAACAATTTCAACAATTGATGTGCTAGATGTAACGGTAACTGTTACGTTGCGTACGAGATCATTGTACAAATAATAGAAATAGTGAGTTTCGAGTTTATCGTTCACACGAAAAATAATGTTTATAATGTAGTTAAATAGTTAGTATTAAATTTGAGTGAGTAGTGACAGCAAAAGAATGTTTTTGTGGTTGTTTATACTACTTCTAATATAAACTAATAAAGCACGTAAATTGTGATTTTTATCGATTGTGAATGCTTGTAATGGATTCATGATTCCCCCTGTTTCCATCTACTTCAATTATCAATCAACAATCTAGTTAACTTCATGCATATTTTGACAACCGACAATGCTAATATGTTATATATTCTTTTCCAAGATACATTAACATATGATTAACACGACATGACCCGATTATATTTCTAGTCCAAATTCACATGAAAATATTCCCAGTACATATTGCTCATGTATTGATTTTAACGCGTTTAAAATTTATTGTGAGTATTCCTACACTATAATAAGTAACTAACTATTCAATTAAAGACCAAACAATTAAATAGAGCATTGTGAATGCAAAATCAATCAAGAAATAACAAGAAATACCAAAATTAATCATCTTGAATTGAAATAAATAAAAATAGAGTTTCTCAATCATCCAATACAATAGAAAAACTTAGCTAATCATCTAATAATTAAATTATACAAGAATTTATAGAAAAATATCACCCGGATAGAAGAAATATGAAAGAAAGTAAAAAAATTCAATTTCTTGAATGAAATCTTGATTGTGGACGGATAATCTTCAAGAATTTTGCACAATTCCCTTAATGTTGATGATGTAACCTCATTCTACACCTCCAAAATATGTTGAATCTATGAATTTTTAGGTCTAGGGAGGTCTCTTACATTCTAATTGAGTTTTGATATTTAAAGGATGCCAAAAATATTGTATTTAATTATTATCAAAACAAAAATAAGGAAAATCAAAATTTTCCCAATTTATATTGAGGAGCGCACCTAGTACAAACTAGGGCGTGCGTCTGAACCCTGTCTCAGGCATCTCAGAAGAGAAGGAGGCATGTGCCTCCTCTATAGGCCTAGACGCGCCTCTAGGAGAGAGCATCTTTCAGTATTTTTGTCACAACATTCTCTATCGATATTCGATTAAAGTGAATTAAAGTGTGTTAGAAAACTAAATAAAAGGGATAAAATTTTTCTAAAAATTCCACTTCTCCAATTCGAGCGTTTGCTATGCAAAAAATGGCTTTCAATATAGGACTAAAAATCTGGAGCAGAACTTTTTTTGCTGAAAATTGATGTTTGATAATACTTTTACTATATTTCATCCATTTGACTTCTTTCCTCATGCAATTAACCCATATCACTCTCGAATCTTCGTCATGAGATCCAACACAACTTTTGAATATTTGCACTTTAGTCCCCGAACTTTGAATTTACTTCATTTTAGCTATTTTCCGTTCTTTCTTCCAATCTTTCATCCAAACATAAGTTTTTCGTAACAAAAATAATAAATAACAAATTAGGCACTAATCCATCCAAAAAATAACAGAATATCATCGTTTAGGATCCCTAATAAGTGTAGAAAGTATACTTATCAGTAACCGACTACTTTTACACAAGATACATTTCGTGATACTACAATAACAGAGAACATGTTATGCTAAACATCATTTCCTAAAACATAACAATTCTCACCACATATCTTTGTTTATACAAGAAAATCTAACATACGAATTTTGATATGATAAATGAATAATATAATAGAAAAACTATTTAAACGATAAAAAAAATAGCATATCATATGATGTATAAACATGAAATTGACAATAACTTTGAAATTAATTTAATCAAATTATAGAATATTAGAACTAAATAAAAATTGCATATGTTTGAAGTAGTACCTCAGAATATAGCAAGTCGGAACTTTAAGGTAATATGAACGGCGAGAAGCTGGAGAACAAATAAAATAAAATAAAATAAATAGAACTCATTTTCTTGCTTTTGTCTCTTGTGATGTATTATTGTTCTTTGTTATTAGAATTCAAATGCCCGTAACCACCCACATGGGGGCAGAGCCAAGAAATTAACTCAGTGTGGGCACACTGTATCGATGTTGAACGTCGAGTTTTCAATTATGGATTTAACGATCATAAAAATATAAAACACTATTCGGAAGCTTTATCTTCATTTAAATTTGAAAAATAGCAAGTCAACACACTTATTCAGACAAAAATGAATATATGCAAGGTGAAATAGCAGCAATTGTGATGGGGGGAATGGAAGCAAATAGGTGTTGTTGCATCACTAAATACCTCTTTGCAACTACAACACAATTGTTCATCACCAGCGTGCTCTGCAACTACAGCACCAAGAGAACATACACCTGCTTCCTATGAAAGTGACACGCCTGCACTTCCAAAGACAAAAGTCTAATAACATTGAGCCACTGGTTTAAGAAGGTAGGTTTGCTTGCTATGTTTGACATAAAAATGGGTGATGCTGCCTACAACACCATCACTGGACTAGCAACCAAGAACTTCCAACCTCCGTAAGCCGATCCTTTTACAACGAGAATCGAAGCAAACAGGAAAAAAAAACCCTTCCTTTTGTCCTTTAATGGGTGGAGCTAAATAAAAAATCTTTTTCTTAATTCTTCATTTACTCGTGTAATTATAGTTCTAGGGAAAATATGACTTTGCATTACACAGAATCCAAATAACAAAGTTCCTTTGATTTTAGCCATTTCATATGCATCCCATAAATCAAATTATCAAATATGAAACTATCAAGAGAGTTTTATAAATAATCCAAAGCCCATCAATCTCGAAGACTACCAAAACAGGATCAAATTCGCATATACACCCCACTATATTAAATCCAATTACGCACAAAAAAACCAACTTTTAGCAAATTTGAAGTACTAGCGCTAGTTTATAAATGATTTTATATATATCAAGAATCATATTGAGATACACATGGAGAGATTGGGGGTGAGAGAGAGAATTGAATATACCCAAATTTCAACAATACCCAAATCTCAATAATTTCAATTCAGCAATACCCAAATTTCAACCATTTCAACACAACAATACCCAAATTTCAATTCCATAAGATTTGTTATCATCAGACTACAGACTGCATAACAATTTCAATTCAAGTTCAACAATACCCAAATTTGAACATGGATTTTTTAACAAGCTCAAACATCAAAACGGTATTAAATCAAATGCAGACGGGCGATGGCAGACCGCAGTATTAACAATAAAAAAAAATTCTCAAGTAAATCCTAAAGAAAATACGAAATCACTCATACGGATTACGGCATACCCAGCTCAAACACCAAATACATTATATGATTATACCCGTTACCTGACTTTTCTGCGCAACGAGGAGAACAGAGGCAGAGGTGCACAACGTCGCCTGAAGTGGAGGAGAACAGAGGCACAGGTGAGAGAGACGGACGAGGACAACAGAGGTAGAGGTACGCATAATGCCGCCTGGAGTGGAGGACAACAGAGGCAGAGGTTAGAGTCTAAGAGAGATGGACGAGTGAATGAAGTGAAGAGTGAAGACGGAAGACCTGATGTTTTCTTTCTTTTTTTTGGATCCTAAAGAAAATACGAAATCACTCATACGGATTACGGTGCATACCCAGCTCAAACATCAAATATATTATATGATTATACTTGTTACCTAAATTTTCTGCGCAACGAGGAGAACAGAGACAGAGGTGCACAATGCCGCTTGGAGTGGAGGAGAACATAGGCAGAGGTGAGGGAGACGGACGAAGACAACAGAGGCAGAGATGTGCACAACGCCACCTGAAGTGGAGGACAACAGAGGCAGAGTGAGAGTCTGACAGAGACGGACGAGTGAAGGAAGTGAAGAGTGAATACGGAAGACCTGATGTTTTCTTTCTTTTTTTGATCCTAAAGAAAATACAAAATCACTCATACGGATTACGGCATACCCAGCTCAAACATCAAATAGATTATGTGATAATACCTTTTACTTGACTTTTCTGTGCAACGAGGACAACAGAGGCAGAGGTGCACAACGCCGCCTGGAGTGGAGGAGAACAGAGGCAGAGGTGAGAGAGACGGACGAGGAGAGGCAGAGGTGTGCACAACGCCGCCTGGAGTGGAGGACAACAGAGGCAGATGTAAGAGTCTGAGAGAGACGGACGAGTGAAGAGTGAAGACGAAAGACCTCATGTTTTCTTTCTTTTTTTGGATTGAGCTGGGTAGGTCTTGGGCCGTTTAGCATATTAGTTAAAAAATAAAAATTGAGCCAGAAGTTCAATATGGCCTGTGCTCACCCTGGACCTTACTGGGCTCCACCCGTGACCACCCAGCTTTGATAAGATGAAATCATGGAATTTTGATTTCTTTCCCTTTTTTAATTGTATTATGTTACCTGAATTTAAGTTTGTGAATGTATCAAATTAAATATTTAATATTAATATCATGAAGCTTAGGAATAAATAATATGCAACCTTATGATTGGAGTTTCATACTTTTATTGGTCTAAGTATGAAAATTTATTGATTTTGGGGAAAAAATAATGGCTTGTTTGTTCGTAGTTGTTGATGTCTTCCAGTTACAAAAAAATTAGGAGAATTATGGGAGTCCATAATTTTGATTTGTTTTAGTATAACTAGTGTGGTTAACATGCATTGCACGTTAGTTAGTTGTTTAATGTTGAAAATAAGTACATGTAAATTTTAGAGGAATTCAGTTGTAAACATGAAAGATATTCATAAGTTATTTCGAATGAACTCACTTGTCATCTATATTCTTTGTATCATTTCGATTCTCCATACGTTTCGTCACAAATGTATTCTTAACTAAATATAATCAACGATTTAATGATTTTCTTTTACNATAAGTTATTTCGAATGAACTCACTTGTCATCTATATTCTTTGTATCATTTCGATTCTCCATACGTTTCGTCACAAATGTATTCTTAACTAAATATAATCAACGATTTAATGATTTTCTTTTACATTAGGTTGTGAATGTTTTAGGAGCTCATACTTGGCACATTGTAGCTAGTTATTTGTTTAGATTCAAGTTGTTTTTTTTTTAGGAACCTAATTACATTAGTTTAAAGTTCTAATGAAGAGAACTTTTATTGTTATTTTTGTGTCATTTTTAATCATTTAATCTAACTATCAACTCCTAAAAACAACATATCAAATTGTCAAGAAGTTAGAGATTGAAAATACTGGGATTTCAATACAGCTTTGCTGAAAAAGATATTGTTAATCACAAAAAAATATCCATATAATATCAACAATAATCATTTATACAAAATGCATTCAGATAATTTTTACTAAAAAATGAGATTGAAGTTTTGAGATTATATGCAAGAGGTGACACATAGAATTAACACTCAACTATTGCTAGAGCCTTTTCTTCAAGATGAACACGAGAATAGAAAGCATCAATTGGTATGTCCGAAATTCTTAATGTTGAATAATTGGCTGCAGAGTCTC
>CAIGRP010102806.1:0-22818 GCA_903798385.1 Fraxinus cuspidata | reverse complement strand
ATGGATTTGGAATTACCAAGAATTGTAACTCAAAATTTACAAAAACAACAAAACAACGGAAAACAGTACATAATGCAATAGACAACTTAAATCACAGTACTCGTAAAACAAAAATTACACTCTTTTCCTTGACACCTACAATATCATCACCTCGTAAACCTTTCATGTGATTTTTCGACATCTATCAACAGGACCATCTCGATTTCCTTTGGAGGAAACAAGTGCAAAAATTTGTCAAAAAAAGTATTTAGGATAATCACAATTTCAAGATCATGTCACATAGTTTTAAGTGCTACATCATTATTTCGATAATCCAATTAACCCAATAAAGTAACCATACAATAAGATCAATCCACAGTTTTTTGAGACCTTAATTTCAATAGAATTCGAACTTTTTAACCAAATTCCCACATGAAATTTCTCTCTGTCAGGATTTGATCTTGCATCAACAAATCAACACGACACTATTTCCATAATTCCCTAAACAGATAACAATATCCGAAAATTTTCAAACCAAACAGAGAGCTAATAAAATATCATAAATCAATAAATCCCAACAATTTTCAGCATGAACATATCGTCCCATTTCTTAAAAAGGAATAATTTTTTTTTTAATATAACATCATATTATAAAATAACTACAGATTCTGGCTTATTCAAATCATAGTATCTAAACCTCGAAGAAAACATGGCGAAGAGATTTCAGAGCTAAATCAAAATACCATAAAAAATACTAGAATTTGATGGGAAAATTAAATGAAAAATGAAAGAATTATACTAATACCTTCGTATATCTGATTCAATTAACTAAGAAGCTCCAAGTAATTTGTCCCCGAGTAGTAAAAATCTGGTGGATTCTTCAGTGAGTCTCTTCGAAAAATGTAAGGTAATAGGACACGGATTTTTCCAAATATGGGGCTTTTGGCTATTTATAGTAAACCACGATAGGAGAATCGCTTAGTGTTACCGCGTGGGAACGTTACACGGTCTTAACTCATAAAAGTAAAACGGAGTCGGTGACTTTCAATTAGGGATGTGGCCCACCAGGCGAGTTAGTGGGTGCTCGCTTGTGGGACGAACTCAGCGCGACCCAACCGATTTGTTGCTCAGCTTGTTTTATCGATTTGTAATTCGAACTTGCCCATTGGACAAGTTAAATACAATTCGATTTGCTTTATCAATTTGTGGCTCGACTTGCTTTATCAATTTGTGGGTGGCACTCACTTGTGAAACGAGTTGAGCACGATTCGATTCACTCAATCGATTTTTAGATTAGCTTGCTTCATCGATTTGTGGGTGACGCTCACTTGTGAAAAGAGTTGAGCACGATTCGATTCACTCAAGTGCGATCCGATTCACTTCGCCAATTGGTGCTCGCCTTTGGGATGAACTTAAGTGCGATCCGATTCACTTCACCAATTTGTAGCTCGACTTGCTTCATCTATTTGTGTTTGGCACTATCTAATTTGTACATATACATTCATGTATTCTACATTATAAATTCTTTTAAATATAAAGCTCGATTGATGAAGCTCTTTTCTGATTTTCATTTTTTGAGAAGTAATTCTATGATAAGTATTTATGAAGAATGTGTAATTAGAAAGGGAGAAAAATTATGGATTATTGTGTAAGGAAAAGTGATTTTCGAAAAATCAAAGATGAAATTGAATTTAGAAAATTTATTTTTAATACAATTTATTTATAAAATATAGTAAGTAACCAAAATTTATGAAAGCTTATGAATTAAGTGAAACAATTAATAAGCATTAAATAAAAATAAACAGATTAATTAGTTATATAGAAAAGACCAGCCTGCCTTCACGCTCTTTCATTCAAATCTCTCTTTCTTCAACACAGAAACACACACACACACACACACACACACACACACTTTCTCTATCTTAAACCCAATCAAATAAATAGAAAATAAAGGAGAAAAGAAGAGAGAGAGAGAGAGAAAGAGAGGGAACTTTTCAGAGAAAATCTCTTTTCTTCTCCGGTCTCTCTCGAAGAAATTCCCAAGCTTTTCAATTTCCAAGATGAATGATCTTTTATCAGTAAGTTTTAAAAAAAAAAATGTTGTGGAATGGAATGTGATGTAATTTATGCAATAAAATATCTTAATTGATTAATTTGAAATTTGAGCGTGCAAAAACGCAGCTGAAGATTAACGAAAATAAACGTTTGGTGGCGAATTTTGGATATTATATCCAGAAGTTAAAGGGAACAATAATGCAGAACGTGTTATGGATCTCTTATATGAAAATTTGAGCTTTTGGATTTAATATTTTGTATTGGTTTTGCATGGGAAAAGATGCTTACGATATATGGTATTTTATTATATTTAATGTACGTGTTTATTGAGGGAAGGGGGTTCAGGTGAAGAGTTGCGAGCTTGATCA
This sequence comes from Fraxinus cuspidata, assembly GCA_903798385.1. NCBI lineage: Eukaryota > Viridiplantae > Streptophyta > Magnoliopsida > Lamiales > Oleaceae > Fraxinus > Fraxinus cuspidata. The sequence continues at coordinate 20,416 of CAIGRP010102806.1, read as the reverse complement.
ACTTCTGCATTCACGAAAATTTAGATTTGCAGGTTTAGTTCAATTTGAGGCGATATTAGCTGAATCAATTGATAGACAATGTAGCGTGGCCACACGGCTTGTTTGATATGATTTTATCAATATCATTTTTATTGGCTATGTTGCCTATGATATGATTCAGCCCTCTTTTAGTTACAATTGTTATGCAAATAGTTTGTATATTCTTTAAATGTGTTGCCATTATTCAAGCAAACCGGTGGAGAAATTAAATCATATTTTTGTAGAGTTTTTATTAGCCCTTATAATGACTTCTGTATCAGCCTATAGGATTATAAGATTAAGTTGATTAATCTAGAATAGTATAAGTGATTTGTTAACTATCGAAAATGAAGAGGTAGCGAAGTACCTCTTAACAGCTCATTTTGGCTGAATATAAGCTTTAAAACCCATATGTATGCTTCTCATTATGTATCTTGAATATGACTTTCTAATTTATTTATGAAGAGATATTCAGGTGCCCTGATTTGTGCTACCCACTGGGAGATGCACTAAACTTTTGGCTATGGCTTCTAAAACAGTGAATATTCGAGTTAGGGCTGTGTAAGATGCTGGATTGGCGATGGAAAGAAATCATTCAGTTTCCATTATTTTGAAGTTTGACGCAAAATGCTAAACCAGAGAATCCTGCTAACATCCATGTTAGAATGATTACAGCATAAACATTTCACATAATTTTGTGAAAATAATAATCCCCCAAGTCTTTTTATACACTTGGAACCTATTTCCGGCCCATGACAAATATATTACCAGCAGTTTTTCTATCGACATGTCTGACTGCTATGAACCTTCCATCTAAACATTCTGAAAATTGACTACCCAAAAACGAACTTTACATGAAAGACCTTTAAACGAAAGAGTATTAAAGACACAGGTAGGTAGGTAGGCAGAGAAGACCTAGGGATGCAAGATACTCTATCTAAGGAACCAGGTAAAATAGCCAGTATTTCATTACAGGGTCCAATCTAAGTTATATGCTTCTTTCACATAATAGGATAGGAGTGGTCCTGTTATCAAATACCCTTTGAATTTGCACCGCTCTTCAAAACATAAGTTTCAAATGAAACCAACTCTTATTTACGATTTGCTTTCTCTCACATTATCTAGCTTACAACTACTGGATCTTCATTTCTGATTCCACTTTCTTACTATCAATTGCTACCATCTATGTACGTTCCACTTGTCTATTTATTTTGATGGCTTTATCTTCTGCATTAATATTTGATTCAACAAACTTAGATTGTGAGGTTCAAGCAGTGATTTTGGATGTTATGCTATCATGTTAGGTAATCTTCTATATTTTTTTTATTTGTGTAATTTTAGAAACAAAAATAAAATTTAAATTAGTTGTGCCACACTTGGCTGAGAATCAGGCTGCATTTGTATTATTCTCATAGACATTATCTTTCTACTTACTCTTCTTTCACTTTTAGGGGTAAATCATTACCTTTCTACTTTATGAATCTTGGAAAAGATTGAATTTGGGGTCTCTCCTCAGGCATGTCAGTGCCTAGTTTATAACCTGCAAATGTGAAGTGCAACTTGTAACTCCTTTCTTGGTTTCCAAATGTTCCAAATAAGTGTTTCTCTTGGCATCTTTGCTTAGCAGGTTTGCTATCTAGAAGGCTAAGTTGTTTCCTTTTCTTTTGTGCTATTTTTTCAGGGTTCATTTGCAACCTCTAGGGATGTATCTTCCAGAAACAGAGATATTGAAATGGGAACGACGAGACCAATGAATTCAGGAGAACTAGGCCTGGACAATTTCTTTAACAAGGTGTGCATCAGAGGACGACGAGTGGTGCATTACTTTATTTTGTTCAATTTAAAGTGTTGACTTTCCTCTTATTCCTTGTTGCTAGTTTCAAGAGATAGAGAAACAATATGAAAAACTCAATAAGCTACTCAAAAAGCTTCAGGTATTAGTTTCTCTCCTGCTCCGGTGGTCTTTCGATCCTTTCCTTCTTGTGAAAGTGGTTTCTCATGCAAATCTATAGCTACTGAAACATCCTCCATTTAGTATGGAGGTGGGTTCTTCTTCTTGTTTCTATATCTTGTGAGTTCAAAGGGCTAAATCCAAGTGATGTGACAGCGGAGGAAAGCTGGGATTCTGTGTGATTTCTACTGATATAATCACAATCTACTGATGTTGTATAGGATATCTATCATGTGCATAAGAATGGACATCGTAATTCGTAAATTCTTTCGTAATTTCACACTTGAATGAAGAGAAAATTGTGTTCTCTCTAAAGATTGGATCGTCTTGACAATTATTAGCAGTTTAAGGCCAATACGTTCAGCATCTCATATCCTCCAATATTTTTGGCTATCTTTTTTCCCTTTTCTTTTAGTTTTGGGTAAATTATTTTGTGCTTTCTTCCTCATATATCCTTGATGTACTAGGAGCATACCTCCAAGTGGCATATTGTATTCTTAATGATTATATGTGGTGAAACTAATCAGATAAACAGAAGGTCAACTTTTAATTGGAACTCCCAATGTAGGTTACAGAATGTTTAAGGCTGTAATTTTCTTCTCATAATAATGATAAGATTTTCAATTTCACTGCAGGATGCTCATGAGGAATCAAAGGCCGTTACCAAAGCTGCTGCTATGAAAGGTATACTGTTTCCATTTGATCAGAAGTTTGATTTAATATCTGTTGCAGGAAATAAGTTTTACCTAATATCTCGAAGCTTCAAATTTGACAAATATATATGATACTAAGAGTAACTTATCTAGGATCGCCATTTAAAGATCAACCAAAGATAGTACTAGAATGGAACATGCTAATTAGTTCGCTAATATTTGACATCAACTTTATTATTTAATTTAATTTTTACTTGCTTTATTTTTAAAATTTGCTCCCCCCCCCAATTTTTAGCTCTCATGTTCATCCATCAATTTTGGTGATCGTGTTTCTACTAATTTTTTTAACATAGGTTAATGGTTGTTTGGGCCTCTATTCTGTAATTATTAGTTTCTTACAATTCACAGCTATCAAGCAGCGGATGGAGAAGGATGTTGATGAAGTTGGAAAAATTTCCCGTTCCATAAAATCAAAAATTGAGGAACTTGATAGAGAGGTGAAACCATAAATTGCCTGTATTATTAAATTTTAGTTCTAAACAGTTCTTGATTGGTGATATATTTATTGTTCTTCATTCAGAATTTAGCCAATAGACAAAAGCCTGGATGCGGAAAAGGATCGGGTGTAGATAGATCGAGAACAGCGACTACAGTGTAATTTTTACTCCCCCATGATGGCTGGCCTGGTTATTGTTATTTCATACTATACTAATGTTGCATGGTAGATGTATTAAAATTAGCTGTCATTTTGAGTAGTGTCACATTTTGTGTTATGTTTTGTTGATAGTACGGAGGATTCCTGTGCAATTATTCGCTCTGACCCACTAACTTGAAGAAAATTGAATTGCTGACAACTCCGAAATCATTGTCCCCATGAGTAGAAGAACTGAAACGCTTGGCAATTTGTACTCAATAAGAAAATTTTGGTTCACCAAACAATAATGCTTGCGCTAGAAAAACAAGATGGATGTTAACACGTTTTTCTTTTCTTATTTTCCTCTTGCTGTTTCGTGGGAGAAAAATTGGCATAAAGCTATAGTTCTTTCTAATAACATCTGTTAACAGACTTGTGCATATGTGTCCTTGCTTTTATTCACAAAGTATTTGTGGAAACTTACTGTTAAGGTCATGTCAAATATTTGTGTGCATATTTTTGATATGTGGTTGGTAAATAGTGCGCAAGGAAGTAGGACAACTGTGAAACTGATTAAGATTAAAATTCAACTAGAACTGGATAAGGTTTATATTTCAATGAAAACTTGATTATTAAGGACCATATTAAGAAGGTCAAGGAAATATCACTTAATGTGGTTGTCAGTCCCTTTTGTCGATTTAAATCTCTCTCAGGACTTAAATGGAAGGCATGTATTATGTGAGTGTATGTGAAGTGAAGGAAGTGATTATATTTGAATGTAGGGCCTTGAGGAAGAAGTTCAAAGACAAGATGTCTGAGTTCCAGGTAAATTAGATGCATGATATAATGGAGAGGTTTCAATTTCTTCCAATTCTTCTTTCCATTTCTCAGTATCTCTAAATATTTTTTTTTTTAGGCTTTAAGAGAAAACATCCATCAGGAGTATCGTGACGTTGTCGAGAGGCGTGTATTCACAGGTTTTAAACCTTATTATACGAATGAACTTGTGCAACTCTGTGCGATAGCTTCCTTTCAGTCTATTCAATTTTAACAGTTTCTTTTTTCATGCGCTTTCAGTGACTGGAAGTCGAGCTGATGAAGAGGTAAAACCTGCAGCTTTAATTTTTAATAATTTAGAATGTCGTTTATAGGTTTCTCATTGCTCAAATGTTTTGCCCCAGACAATTGATAGATTGATCGAAACTGGGGATAGTGAACAGATTTTTCAGAAAGCAATTAGTGAGCAAGGGAGAGGCCAGGTTTGTTCTACTGTTCTAATTTTTCCTTCTTGTTTTTCTTTCCTCTACCTTTTGCTTATGCTTTCGTTATGCAAAATATATAGAGAAATTTGGGGTAGATCACTTCTGATACCTACCTAAATATACAGCAACTCAGTTTCACCAAGAAATATGCTAAATTACACTGGGAGTTCTTTCATAATTCATAATAATCATGAGGCTCTTGTTATGTTTACTGGCAGATAATGGACACACTTGCAGAAATTCAAGAGCGGCATGATGCAGTTCAAGACTTAGAGAGGAAGCTTCTTGAATTGCAGCAGGTATTATGGTTTCTTAGTCCCAACAACCATAAATGTATACCATTTTTGATGAAGTATATCGATCAACCACTTTGCTGCCAGTTTTGGGAACCTGGCTTTTTGTCCTTTTAATTGCATAGCAATTCTGAGGTTGATTTAAGATGTTCCTATTGTTTCTTTTCACCATGCTTTTGCTTGTTTGTTTGATTTTCTACCTCGTCATGGTCTACCCACAATCATTCTCTTTTCTAATTTTGTACTAATACTTTGTAAATTAGGCTGTTTTGAGTTCGAATAGAGTCTGGCTTTGCTCTCAGCTGAGAAACCTAGTTTTTTTTTCCTTAGTGGAAAACCATCGCTTTGACGTATATCCAAGGATGAGCTAGCTGTATTTGAGAAAACATAGCGTAGATCAGGAAAAGTTCTAGGGAGTATTATACACGGGTCGTCTGCCGCCATAATCCTTTCCTCAGCGTCTGAATGTGCATGTGCGCACTCACTCACTCACAGAGAGAGAGAGAGAGATGGGGGCACATTATCCTCTTTGGTTGGGCACATTGGCATGAAATCATTTCACAATTCAAAAATGTTGTGCCAGTTGGCATTTTTTAATGTCCCAAAAATGTTGAGGTTTTGATTTTTATTCTGAACCTAGGTATTGACTTATTTATTGCTATATATGCTGCTTTCAAATCCTCTTCCTCCATTTCTTGACCTTCACCTCTCTTCCCTATTTCTATTTTTTTGCCGTCAACGAATGTGCTTACATCAGTACAGTTGCCGGTGTAAATTGTTATGATATGCTTGTGCTTTGCACCATATTGATCTCCTTGGCGATGATTACTTGAGTAACTTTGCTGTCCTAGTTATGAAACTTTGAGCTAGAAAGAACGTTCCAGTGATGCAAAGAAAATGATGGATGCCGACTCTAATTCATTATGATATTGTCTCGTGTAGGTATTCTTGGACATGGCAGTGCTGGTAGATGCTCAAGGGGACATGATCAATAACATAGAATCACATGTAAAGAAAACTCATCCTCTCGAGACTCTAATTGTGTGATCCCTATTTTTATGGTTCTTTGATTGACTTATCTCTACTGCTGGTTTTCTCAGGTATCATCTGCAGTAGACCATGTGCAGTCTGGGAATGTTGCTCTTCAGAAGGCAAAGAGTTTACAAAAGAGCTCCAGGAAATGGATGTGCATTGCTATCCTCATTCTTCTTATCATTGTTGCAATCATTGTTGTGGGTGTACTCAAGCCATGGAAGAGCAACAAGGGTGCTTAGTTCTTCACCTAAGAGTAAAATGTATAAACACCAGAATACTATTCATATCGTTTCTTATATACAATCTTAACTATTCTTTTACTTCTGGAGTCAAAACTCAGCTCGTACATGAAAAATTTTGTTCGACTTGTGCATATTCTTTTACGTGTATAATGTTTAATTTTGTGATCTATGCACGTTTATTGTTTTAATCTGCACTTTATAAGATGGATTTATCATTCTGGAGGTAATTATATTTATTATTTATTATGCATTAATACCTTTGAGTTCATTTTTCAACATCCATCAGACTCTGGTAAGTAGATCTTGACAAGAAATGTTTGAAATAACCCTTTTCAATTCCAAAATAATTTATAAAATGTTTAATCTACTATTTTGTTTTCGGCTATATGTTAATAGCTATATCACTCGTATGAACTACAATGATGCCACAGAAGCTGCAATAAAAAGCAATTGACTATAATGATAAACTAAATAGCCTTTTTATGGTTACAAGCACGGGTTTTAGAACCCGTATGAAGAATTCTTCGAAAGCAACTCGAACATATTTGGGTATGTTGAACTGGATAGGAATAAATATCTAATAGACTAGCTAAGTTTTTGCGTCTAGTCCAGTTCCTCCAGTTTTAATTTACCAAACATGTCCTCAGACTGTAGCTCCTGAAGGACTTCTTCGGAGCTATAATCGTACATATAAACGTGCTAAAGATGCCATTAGGCTGAAAATCTCAAAGAACTTCGTCGTAGCCATAACTCGTACATAACCATGTAAAATGCATCGTGATCAACTGGTGAAAGGTGCCACTGAAAATGTTCTCTCACCTTCAACACATTCCTTTGTAAAACTAAATGTTCTTCAATGCTTACACCTTTAAGGATTTTCTTCAGAAGAGGTATGTCTAACGTGGCAACAACCACTGAAAAACTCTGCCAGTTTAATATGTCCTGAAAAGGAAGATCATAATGGTTGGCTATTATAACAGGGACACAACCATAGTATAGAGCATCACCAATACGAGCCGTATTGACTTCAAATCCTTTAACATGAAGGCAAAACTTGCTCGCTAGAAGCTCCTCAGCATACAATGTTTTGAGGTGACCAAAGTGGACAGATATCTCAGAATCATTTCTCCATACTTGAAGAAGCTTTTCACGTACTGGTGAGTTCATTGATCCTGCGAAGAAGGCCAACTTTGTCCTGTATTTATCGATATTAAGTTAGATATCTCCTGCTCATGTAGTAGAAGCTAGACAACTTATGATTTGGCTTTCACTAGCAGTCTAATATTGTATTCTTAGTTAACTACAAAATTACGTAGTAGTTTTACTTTACATTCACATTGTGCTCTTCAAAGGAGTAGTTGATATCTCATACAGCCCAAATTACAATGACAACTACGGCATGGAAACAAAAGTACCGTCCCGAAAACCCACTGAGCTCGACTATGTGATGCTTTTACCTTACCAAATTTTAATTTTCTCGAAGACTGCTATTATCATGAGCAGCAATTGTTGAAAACAAATTTGTACATCAATACACAGCTCTTATGTGTGGCGCATATCATTGTAAGACATGCATTTCCAGACAGAAGTATAAGCCACATAAATTTGCATTCCAATGGAAAACTCAATAGAGTTAGCAATAGATAGGATTGACAAGTTTCACAGTTCTCGTGAATAATAATTTTCACTTTTGTTATATGGAATTTAATTTTCTAGTAACCTCGACAACAATTAAAGTATCATGAAAGCTTTTCAGATGCCGAAGAAGCAATCTAATTGTGAGCATACACAATATGAAAGATTGAGGTAATAGATTTAAACATTCTGATTTCATGATTAAGCTAAAACAAAATTTGCGGTTAATGCAATAAAAACTGAGAAAAACATAATAGTAGCAGCGTACCTTTCACGAGCAAGATTAGGAGGATCTCCTTTTCTTGGCCAAATTTGTGGCAAGGATGCATCTTTATGAGCAACATACGAAGAGAGGTAATAACTTGACGAGCATACGACTTGTATAGCATTAAGTTTAACTTCAACTGCTTTCTCCATGGCTGAACGTCCAATGGAGTGACAAGCTACGTAAAAATGGTCAGCACCTCCAGTTCGATTCCAGTAATGGAAACGGTGACTAATGTTAAAAATATAATCTCGGACAAAGTCTTGGATACCGTCTATTCCTACTCGCGGGTCATGTCGCAACCTTGCAATTGAAAATGGTAAAAAGAAGAGATTTGCTTTTGAAGGGTCCTTTGTGATGAAATGGCTCTTTGTAAGAACCTTCTTAAAGTAACTTTCACTCGCATAATTACCCTCAGGTTCGAAATCCACAGGCAAAAGCACATTGGCAAAAGGGTCATCTCGTCCATGAGGATAAACATAAATCTTTAAGCTCCTATTCATTTCCTTGTATTCATCTAGAAAGACATCTTTATCATGAAACAACTTCTTCATGTCGTTAACATATGTCCCTGAGCATAGAGTCAACAATTCCACAATCAAAAGGTTATCTTGAAAATCCACACTTTTCCAAATTCCTTTATATCACTATGGATTCGGACATAAAATACATCTTAGAACAAACAAAGGAAATACACGAATTTTGGTCAATTCTTATGAATTAAGAGATAACTCATAAATAATCTTTGTAAGATCACACATTATCTATTCACTCTGTCACTTCCAAGGTCTCATCAAATTTCTAAGCTCAAAAGGTTCGTGGTTGAAGTTTTGTATACCTTGAGATACTAGAACATGCAATCAAACGTCAAATTTCACATCGTGAATATGAACTTAAAGAAATTAAATTAAACTGCAGTTATCAGTCCCTTCATAGTTCATACACATCCTTCATATTTCCCCACAAGAATCCTTGTTTAGATAGTTTCAAGAACTGGATATTATCATTCCTTCTGTATCAGCCACCTACTTATCAATTTACATTTTATAAACAAAATGAATCCCCTATCTTATGCACATTTTACATCAAACGATTACGAGAACTAAAAACCTACACAGCTGAAAATGAGAATATAGCAATCCCTACTACTAACAAAAGATATTCACTAACAAATTACTCTCTCAATTGAAGTGTCAAATAAGTCTTCATCAAAATTCTACCAAACTCTCTTTAGTGGCTATCCTTTATCAATTACATAAACATTTATTACACTTGAATGAGAAAAATTCAAGAATCAAGAAAGACCCACAAGGCTGAAAACTTTACCTACCAGGTGAGGCCACGTGATTTTTCAATTTCTCTTGACCCTCGGTTTCTTCAAGAACACCGCCATTTATGGCAAAATCAGAAACTCTGCTGGTAACAACAGGTTCAGGAGGGGCCAGGGTGGAAATTTGAGGCGGGTTTTCAAGAATTGTTAAGGGCCTAATTGGAGGGTGGGTGAGATGGAGACGGTGTGGATGAATGAAGAAAAGATTGGAAGTGGAAGAAATGTAAAGAAGAATGAGGAGAGAGGTGGCAAGAGCTAAGGTTGTGGGCATTAGAAAGAAGAAGGATTTGATTGTTTGTGAGTGAGAATTGAAGTCACGGCGGCGAGTGAGGATAGTTTGGATCAGGAACAATGAAGAACTGGCCATTTCTTGGTATTTGATTATGTATAAGCAACGTTAGATAGTACACAATCTATGGCATTCAACCTCAACGAGGTTGTCTTGTTTCAGTGTTTTGTGTAGGAGGTGAGGTGAGGTGGGTTGGGTAGAGTGGGGTCGGGAGGTAATTGGGGTAGTTGAAATATTTGGTTGATTGGAATTTGTTACTTGCACTTAAAAAAAATTATAATAATAAGAAAAAAAATTGTAATTTCCTCCTGCTCATGTTCACTTTCTTTATTTTCTTGTCTCAATTATATAATCTTTTTTTTATTAAAAATATTTTATTTTGTTCGTTTATTAATGTACTCTTATTTTTTTACTATTTTTAATAATAATTTACTACTAATTATTGGTAATTAAATGTGGGTAAACTATGAAATTTTTTGGAAAAATTATTTTTCCAATAACATTAAATAAGATTTCTTAATCTGTGTGAAAAATAAAATAAGCCTATATAAATGAGACGGGTGGAATATATAATAGATTATATAATATGACATGGGAGAAAAGAATTGATGAAAAAACTGATTGTGTTTTAAACTGACAAATTGTGAAGTGTCATATGACAATATGTAATTCATTAGGTAAATCTTGATATGCATGTAGTAAGATCATTATGGATTTTATTAAGAATAACAAGAAAAAAAAAGCATAGCGTGTTTTTTATTTCACAATAATTTTGTCTCAATTATATAATCTTGTTTTTTATTAAAAATATTTTATTTTGTTCGTTTATTAATGTACTCTTATTTTTTTACTATTTTTAATAATAATTTACTACTAATTATTGGTAATTAAATGTGGGTAAACTATGAAATTTTTTGGAAAAAATTATTTTTCCAATAACATTAAATAAGATTTCTTAATCTGTGTGAAAAATAAAATAAGCCTATATAAATGAGACGGGTGGAATATATAATAGATTATATAATATGACCTGGGAGAAAAGAATTGATGAAAAAACTGATTGTGTTTTAAACTGACAAATTGTGAAGTGTCATATGACATTATGTAATTCATTAGGTAAATCTTGATATGCATGTAGTAAGATCATTATGGATTTTATTAAGAATAACAAGAAAAAAAAAGCATTCGCACAAAAAATAAAGTGTTATTAAGCTAACGCTTCCAAGCAAAGCCCTGGGACACGAAATTTGTTATGTGATTAATGCTCAAGAATCAAAGATTGATGATAACCAAGGTTTACATGTACAATTTCATAAGCAAAATAAGTGTATTTAGGCAAAACATTGTTCCAAAATGGACATCTATTTCTTAAGAAACCTCTTCCGTGGTTGTCTAATTAGCTATCTCACCTTCGATCAAGCTTCTAAACTGAGTCCATGTTTGGCTCCCATTTTCTAATATTCATTTTTTTCCAAACTCATTTTCAATCAGAAGTTTCATGGAAACAACAAATTTTATCTAACTTTTCGACCATAAGTTTTTTCATCTTTTACCAGCATGTACTAAATACTAAAAATCAGATTTTTAGCTAAATCAAACAGGAGCTTAATGGTAACTCGGACTCGTATAGAGAAACAGAATTAATTTAGAATATTTGTCGGGATCATGATGAACGGGTTCATATTACCTTCTGATCGTGCCAAGCCCACTGTTACCAAGACTACAAGATCAACATGTATTTCTTCAGCAGCTTGACAAATCCTATCCTTTGGATCTCCTTCAAGAAATAAATTCTCTGCTTTGATCTAAATGAAATTTTAAATTCATAAACCAATGAATACAATGTAATACCATCATAGATATCATGCAAGACTAAGATAACATAAATCTGAAATTTAGGAGCTAGGAATTAAATAGCCTAACAAGGTCGAGTTTTTAGGATGCGTTTGGAGCGCCGAATTAAATCATAAGAAATTATTATAAATTATAGTGGTTATTACTAGGAAAATGATATTTTTCTTATTCGATCTAAACCCACCTTTAACTTCCACATAATGTTATACATTTATTGCAAGTGACTATTTTTTGAAGGAAAATTAAAGAACACTGTCCACCTTATTCTACCTTCACACCATATACCTAGTACTATTAAGTATAAACTTATAATTCATGAGACATTCTATTAATTAGGTGTGCCAAACATAGCATTAAGGTTTTCAAAAAGGGCAGCAGAGAGGGAAAATGAAAGAGAAAAATATTTATCATTTGAAGTGAGACCGAGCTCAATAATTTTCATTTAATGCTATGGATCGTGTCAAATCGAGCTAGCAGTCCACATTGGTTACAAGATGGCGAAAATTCAACGTAATTAGTTTAGATCAATACATAATAATAAACATTACTATTCTCTTAATTCATTTCATAATTCTAAGAAAATAAATCGACCTTTTGTTCTTCGCACATATGGCACGAGAGACTATATATTAGCAGCATTTTGAGCTTTGGCTTGCTTCGCAGCATCGAACACTTCAGGAGTTGCATAGGGTGCATCTGCTGAATTTTAGAAGAATCAAAAGTTTCAATAAAAATATTTCAGTACACGAATATGTTAAAATTTTATCTTCCCGTATTATATAACCTAGAATTTAAACTCAAGTTAGAATAATTAAGTAATTCAAATCACTTTATTCTAAAAGAACTATGATAAAATAAAAAAGTGCACAGTATAAATTAACATAAATAACTTAGCAATAGAATAAACAAAATTTAACTTATATGTATTGTATCTCTTCCTTGCCATGGATGTTATTTGGTCCATTGCGTTCAGTGTGTTTTTGATAAAATGAACTTTTTACCTCTTCAAACCTTAGCCCGGTAAGTGTTATGCCCTAGATCAAATCAACTTTGACGAATAAACACTTTTAATAAATATATTATCAATGCATATTTATGGCAATATATATTATGTAATTACATTAATATTCTAATAAATTAAATTATAGAATCCGTATATTCAAGTTTTAGTGATTTGTTAATCACAAGAAGTTGTAATTGTGAGATACAAATTACACATAATTGAATCTTAAATCGTCTGTGGTCGTATGTAAAAACGAGATACGGAGATCGTTATTACGGATAGATCATCACGCGTGGAATTTCTTACTTGTGAAGTAAGTAGTTGATTTCACAAGTTAAAGTGTGGTGACACTTAAATGAACACGTTGATATTTTGTTATAGAACAAAACATTGAAAACCTGCTGAGGAGATTCTACATGGATAATTATTTGAGTGTCAGTGGNAACATTGGAGATCCACTGGGAGATTCCACATGGATAACTATCTGAGTGTCAATGGTTAATCTCTAACGTTCAGTAGTAAAATTGCACATTTGACTTGAGGTCATCATAGTGCTATATATGAGAACAATCATACTTTGGTAATGTCGGATATTGCTCTGTCAAAAGTCGCTAATACAACATTGTTCGGATATGTCAAGAATCATATGAAAGTTGTGAATGATCAATAGAGGATTCGTCACTCTTAAATAGTAAGAGATTATGATCTACATTTTATTAAATTAAGTTGATAATGAAATCTTTGGTCAATGTAAACTCATAAATCGAAAAGGAATTTTCGACTTATATTGACTTAACAGTGGGATAAAAGTTATAAATGATAAACGAGATTGTCACATATCCATATCTCGTAATTGATCGGATCATATTGACGAAATGATTATAGTTTTACGATAAACGAATATGTTTGGTTTTGTCACACCACGTGACATTTTTCGTCTCATGTATTGCCCTGACACATTGCTAGATGTTAATTTGGGACGACGAATATGATTTGGTGATAAATTAAAATGAGTGTTTTAATTTATCGATTTTAATTGGATCAATTTAATAATTCACGTCGTTAGGCATCGTGATTGGGAACCTAATGGGTCACACACAAAAGAGAACTTGAAGAATGAGATTCTCCAATTAATTAATTAGCAAGTGTTGGATAATTAATTAATTGAGTTGTTTATTAATATACCCGAATTAATTAATTTGATTAATTAATTCAAGGACCAGATTTAATTAATTGATTAATTAAATATTGGACCGTGTTAAGTTTAAGAGACTGATCAAGCCCGCTTGGACTTATATTAATAGTCTGTTAGGATTTAAAAATTGAATGATGTAATTCATTATTCTTGCTAGCACAAGAAAAGAAAACACTAGTTGTCATTCTTGTTCTCTGTGTGGATCACCGTTGGAGGTTGGACAATTGGACAGTTTGTATTGTAGATCGTGATCATTCGAGTTCGAAAATTAGCAAAAGAGTGCGCAGAATTCATCAAATGTATTATTCTAAATACAATTTTATCTAAACACAAAGCAGATTCGTGATGGAAATTGAAAAATTGTTTCTTTTCCGCTGTGCATAATTAAATAAATTCCCAACAAGCCCCATGTTTGACTTCCTTTATTTGAAAACAATTTATTTTTCGTATTCATTTTCAATCACACATTCACACGGTTAAATATTTTACATGTAAATCAAAAACTTTTTTTTTAACTTTTTAACCCCACATTCTCCAATTAGCACAAGAAAAGAAAACACTAGTTGCCATTCTTGTTCTCTGTGTGGATCACCGTTGGAGGTTGGACAATTGGACAGCTTGTATTGTAGATCGTGATCATTCGAGTTCAAAAATTAGCAAAAGAGTGCGCAGAATTCATCAAATGTATTATCCTAAATACAATTTTATCTAAACACAAAGCAGATTCGTGATGGGAATTGAAAAATTGTTTCTTTTCCGCTGTGCATAATTAAGTAAATTCCCAACAAGCCCCATGTTTGATTTCCTTTATTTGAAAATAATTTATTTTTCGTATTCATTTTCAATCACACATTCACACGGTTAAATATTTTACATGTAAATCAAAAACTTTTTTTTAAACTTTTTAACCCCACATTCTCCAAAAAATTATTATTTAGAAAATTATTTCCCACGGAAAATTATTTCCCACCAATTTCTCTTTATATTGGTTGGGCTTAATTTTAACCCTTAACTTCTCTATTTCTCATCAGCTTTTATCAAAAGTTTTTTCAAAGAATTTCTTAGTAACTGTCAAATTTTAGTTTTAACCAACAACTTTTATCAATTTTCCAACTATATATCTCATCAATGTTTATCAAAAGTTTCTTCAAAGAATTTCTTAGCAACCCATTCAATATTAATACAAATATACAAAATAATTCCTGTATTTGGTTCCAATTTCAAAACTTATTTTCAATCTAGACACAATTTTATCAACTTGTCTACCCCAAAATTTATCATTTTTTCTCAAAATCTACTAAAAAATTAATTTTTATTCAAACCAAGTAGGGGCGGTATGCATCAATGACACTAAGTGCTTGCTTGGTCAGCTTAAAGACTTCATTTTTAAGCAAGTAGATAAAGTGGTATCCCAATAATTGTTAAGAGTATCTCCAAAAGACTCTCTAAACATAAGATCCTCTCAATTTTAAAGAGTCAATATTTAAAATCATACTCCAAGAGACTCTTTAAATTAATATTTCAATTTAGAGAGTGGGTTTGACTCTCCAAGTTCTCTATAATTAAATGCATTCAAAGTGTTTCAATTTTCAATGTAGGAAAAATAATAAAATAATCTAAAGAAAAGTTAATTAAAATAAAAGATAAAGAAAAATAATAAATTTTTTTGGGAATAGTAAAATTAAGTGTTAAATATAAAGAGCTTGTTGGAGTGCTTCAAAATTTTAACTCTTTAAATTTATAAATGCTCTTTAAATGATAGAATTTTTCTTTTTAACAATAGAGAGTCTATTGGATATGCCCTAAGAACCCAAGTTTATTTATTTTGAACAAAAAAAAGTAGTGTGTCCCAATACTTATAAGCACGCCCAAACATGTGCAGAGAGAGCTAGTCGGGTGGGTTGGGGGTAGGAGGGATACCGGGTCCAGGCGGGTAAATAAAGAGTTGAAAGAGTGGCTGAACATGGACCAAAGTGATCGTGTTGCATTTCTGATCGGGCTGAATATGATAACAAAAAAGGTGGTCAAGTGTCTGTTGAGAATTTATTTAACATGCATAGTGAAAAATAAAATAATGATATCCGTATCTTGTTATTATTTACGGCCACGAATGATTTAAGATTCAGTCATATGTAATGTGTATATAACAATCACAACTTTTTTTTAATAACAAATTACAAAGATTCGATTCTGCGGATTCTATTATTTCATTTATTAGAACATTAATTCAATTAAATAATTGATCTTGCCATAAATATGTATCAACTATATTAAAAGTATTTATATTTAAAGTTAATTGGATTTAGGGCATGACACTTACAGTATCCACTTTTGTGCATGGAAACTCACATCACTCTCATCGATAGCCACCAACACTTCATCTTCTTTTTCTCCTATGTAGCTACTATCAACGGCTGATGCGCAACCCTCTCTGCTTCTGTACTACTCGTCTCAACTCTTGTTGTTTCCATCTCTCTCTTCACTTCGCAGAAAGCAAACTCTTACCAATGTTTGAAAAAATTGAAATATACTTAAAATCTATATAATTTGGTGTAATTCCGTGCCTGATAGGTTTTATCCACGCATAAAACACATCCATTTGGCCATGCAAAGGAGGACAGCAATAGCAAGCCACATTGAACCCCATACTCCCACCCTAGTACCAAAGGACGGACCCAGTATTGAAATTCAGCCCGGGCGAACGTTGACCGATCAACGTTGATAATCGACGATCGTACGAGCGATGTCGTTTATTAATATATAATTAAATAATAAAAAAAATATTCATTATATATGTAAATACACTAAAACATAAAAATTATATATATATATACACACACACACACACACACACATATATGTGTATACGAAAACGTAATTCAATACAACCCAAAATACTAAACAAATAATCAATACAACATATTCTATAACTGTGATATTAGACAATGGCATTCTAAGGGTCAAGGCTAAAACTAACATAAAATTACGAAATAAAAGCAGCAATAATAAGCAAATCTTGGTAAGAATCAAAACTTTTTAGTGTTAAACAAACAATGAACTAAAATTAGGGGAAAAAATATGGAAATTGTAAACCAAAATTCAGCAAATAATATTTTCAATGAGAGAGAAAACTTCAAAGCCTCATCACCTCCTCATTCCCCGTCCACGACCTCGGAAAGCAGCTCCACCTCGTCCTCTGCCACCCATGGCACTTGCAGCAGCTTCTCCTTGTGCACTCTCCGACTGTATCCATAGAAATCAAAGTGCAATTGACATCAAACACGAGGACCACATGTCAGGTGGAAGTTGAAACTGCAGCATATGGGGATATTTGATATTTAAAAAATGGAGAAACGAATGTTTGAAATAACGTTGCATATGAAATAATTACAGTCAAAACTCGGGATCAAGGTTGGCCCAATTTCAAACAAAAAAAAAATGATGGACTGAGCCAAATTGGTCCAATTTCAAAACAAAAAAGAAAAAAAAAAGAACGGGAGATGGGATGAAGAAAATGAACCAAGCTGCCAGTAAATGAACTCCCAAGCTGCTCCGGCGGTCCGACAGAGCCCAGCACGCACGATTGCACCTCTGGCTGGGAACTGGGTCCGTCCCTGCCACTACCCTCTAAGTTTGATTCGTGCTTCAGTTTTTGGTTTATTTTCAATTTAATGTTTTGAGGCTTCATTTTACGATTGCAAAAAAAGGCATCTGGTTTATCATTTTTAAAAAATATTTCTTAAAACGGAAAATTAAAAAATACATTTGGTTTGAAATTTTAAAAAAAATTATTTGATGATATTTTATTCCATAAAATTTGACTATTCAGTGAAAGTAAAATAATTTTATGTTAATAAATTATCAAGTAATATATACTTTTTAAAGTTGGTGAATTTTATGGTAATTTTTCTTCCTACAAAAGTAAAAAATAATAATAATAACAAATTGAATTCAAAACATAATAAAAATAAAAATTAATGATATGGAATGAGAATATTTTTATCTGTGTTTATTTAATTTTTTTATTTAGAATTTTTTATGTAAATAATCATTAAGAGTTTTAACTATTCTTATTTTTTATAAATTTTTTTAAAGAAATATTATAAATTTATTTTTTCAGATTTTTTATTTTTTTAGAATTATATTTTTTTAGGATTTTAGATTTTTTCCATTTTTATTTTATTATATTATTAAATTTTATTTTTTAGAATTATATATATGTTTTTAAAAATTTGATTTATATATATAATTTTATTTAAGCGTTTGTTTTCCATGTTTGAGTGTTTTAATAATTTTCATTGAAAACACTTAACATTAAAAATATCTTGAGTTCTATGTTATAAATTTAACATTGTTTTCAAAAATACATTTTAAAAAATATCATACCAAATACATTTTCAATATTTTGCAAAACTGAAAACAGCAAACCAAATGCACCATAAACTTTTAATAGATTTTAATAATTGTTTATTAAATATTTGATTGCAAAGTTGTGAATCTCATAAAATGCATGGTTAAAATTAATTGTTGATAATTTTGTATGAAAATTTTAATCCACACCGATTAGGGGCTCAATAAAAGTGTGCTCTCCATAAACGCTTCTATGGTGTGATTTTTCCACTTTCTGACATCGAGAGTCTAGAAGTAGGAATTGTGTTTAAGTCAAAAGTCAATGACTAATTTGAATAAAACATTTCATGATATCGACAATTTTATATCTGAATTTTTAACTATACATTTGATCACATTTCGTTGTACCGCCCATGTTTAGGCTTCTATATGTAATCGATCAAATAATATAGGACAATGATACATAGGTTTTGATGTATTTTGAGTTTTGAGAGATTAGATGCATGTAAATTTCTCCTACTATCAATGTGCGGATTGCCAACTTTAACCTAAGAAAAGTTGATGTACGAGTTGATATGTCTTTTATGGTTGATGTTGCATTACCTTGATTTAATGGATCATTTTAGTTTTGCTAGTCGACACCTTGCCCATGATGTTTATGATTGCTTGAAGCGTGTCATTCCTAATTTCGCCTCAAGGTTAATCTTTGTGGCTTGGTTTAGCTTAGTTTAATGGAGTACAAACTATATTGATAAATTACCTTTAGGATTTGCTAAGCTTTAGTTTAGCGAGGAATTAAAATCAGATTTTTTAGTAAATTTTGATAAAAATTGATCAAACATATGATCGAAATATCGTGGGTTCTACGAAATATGTGATTAAAATTAAATTTTAACGTGGATTTAAATTGAAATCTCAGTTAAATAAGGATTGAGTCTTTAAATTGTACGTGGAACTTAAAGATATTGAACAAATCTTCGTTGTTTGTTTCCAAGAGCATGTTAGGTCAATAATGCACGAGGAATCTCAAAGATTTTAATCCAGGATTACTTATTCAATGGCCTTGGGCTTGACATGAGGGGTCTCAAAAAATGTAGTAGTGTAAATAAAGCAAAGACCGTCTCCCTGCCCAACAATGTCTTTTAATTTGTGTTTTGATAGTTGTTTATGATTTTTTATCTTTAAATATAGGATATTTTGAAAAATAAATAATAGTCACCACTCTTATATCTCACTGATTTTCAAAAACTTTTTCTATTTATTTCTTGAACATTAAAATTAATTTTTGAATGAATCAAACGATAAGTCAGTACCATAGATATAATGTTCATCATTACGATAAACTGTTTGATTCAACCATGTTTGATGTTAATACATTTGTAAAAAAAAATATGTGCATGGACTTCACGATAATTTATCGTGTATGGCTTCAATTTTTTTAGTGGTTGCCTTGTTATTAGTTCAAAGTTCTTTGCACTCCTTTAATCGACTAACACATTCCTTTAATTCATTAGTCAGTCAGTCAGTCTAACTAACTTTCATTTCTGATTCCATCGCTATTCATAATTATTCACAACTTTTCAACTTAATAAATGAAAATGCAATGGTAACTTTCTTTCGTAATATCTCTACTAGCATTTTGTTAATCAATTAAAAAACAAAACGAGGAATCATACGAAGTAGAAAAATATACAGAGACACAAAATGAAGGGGACAAAAAAAAAACTCAAATTTATTGCTTGTTTGATTTCTATTAATAGGGAAAAAAGTTTTGAATAATATTTGTTAGGAGAATGTATAGTTAAAAAGTAAAAAAAAAATAAAATTGAAAATATGTGTAGAATATTGGGTTAAATCCACCAATTGCCACCAACTCTATATTTAGTGTCGTCATGATCATGCATTTGATTTTATTTCACCGTGGTCATCCAATTTCATATAATGTTTCACAACGACCGTTGAATTTTATATAACATTTCATCATGGTCGCCAATTTCTGTTCACAATTTTCACTAATTTTAAAAGGAGTAAAACGATAGCTTTGAACTATACATATAAAATAACTTTGAATAAAAAATAAAAGTTTTTTTAAATTTTAAAAATGTTTATTTTAAAATAAGTTTTTATTTTATTTTAAAAATTTTAAAAATTTTATATTTTATTTTATTTTCTTAAGGAACGGTTTTTGTTGAAAAAAAGTTTTTATTTTATTTTTAAAACATTTTTTAAAATAATTTTTTATTTATATAAGTGAATTTTTTTAAAATAATTTTTTTCTTTTATTTATATTTTTAAGTAACATTTTTTTTAAAAAAATAGTTTTTATTTTATTTTTTAAGTAACGTTTTATTAAATAATTTTTATTTTATTTTTAAAATAATTTTAATTTTAATTTTTTAAAAATTTT
>CAIGRP010102797.1:0-12935 GCA_903798385.1 Fraxinus cuspidata | reverse complement strand
ATTAATTATAATCCTATCTTTTCCCAAAGTGACAATTTTAAATTAATCTTGTTGGTCATTATTCCTAATTTAATTAAAAGTCTTTCTCGATGGCAATCAAATCTATTCCTCTCATGTGACATTCTTATCTCTCGATAAAAGATGTAAATATGATAAATGCAATAATAAGTGCTAGAACACTTATTAAAACCATATAAAGTATAAAGGTATATCTATATCCTCAATCGAACCTTACAATGTTTATTATATTAAGCTTAAATTCTATTGTCTCTCTCTATAACAATAAAATTCATTAACAATTCAATTGGTAATCAAACAATTGAAAAGAACGATAAAATGATAATAAACATCCACAAATCAAATCAAATTAAAATCAAAATAATTAATTAAAAACTAAAAATATCATAACAAGGATTCATCGCATCCTAACAATGTATAAAATTAGTCTAATATATTAAAATTACAAGAAATAATATTTAAGTTTCATAATAAGGGTTCATCTCATCTTAGGAATGTATAAAATTAGTCTAACATATTGAAATTACAAGAAATAATATTTAAGTGAAAAGATATAACCCGAATTTTTGATAAATTGAGAAGATGAAGATGAATTTTGAAATCTTGAATCACTTATTCATTGATTTCTTGATAAATTTCTACTTGTACCTTCTCTTATTTGCCCAAAAATTAAGTTTGAATATTCACTTAATTGAATTATTGTAAGTCATCTTCAGTTATCTCATAAAAATTATGAATTCTCCTCATTTGATGATAACAATTGATGAATATTGGAGTATATGATGCATGTGAGAGTTCTTTAATATGTATTCTGCTATTTTGTATTTGTAGGAGCTGAAAATTGGTTGAAAATCAAGTCCAAATTGGTTTCCAAAAGAGTTCTAATTGAATAAGGAAAGTTACATTCGCACGCAGATTTTTTTGTCTCTACAAAGCATTCAGTATTTTGATCATAACTTTTGCTTTCAATATCCGATTGAGAAGATTCAAATTGTGTTGGAACGATAACTTAAAGGGATACAACTTTGATAGAAATAGAATTTTCCCAATTCTAGTGTTTACTATGCAAAAAATGGGTTTTAATCTTCGACTAAAAATCTGAAATATAAGTTGTGCGATTGGAAATTGATTTTGATCATATTTCATTCCTTCTTGAGTACTAATTCCATCTAATTGTCTCCTAAAAATCTTCAAATTATCTTCTTGTGGTCCGAATCAGCTGTTGAATATTTTCAATTTGGTCATCAAATTTTGAATTTTGCCCTTTTTACAAATTTTCGCTTCTTTCTTTCGTATCCTTGTTCAATTATTGATTTTTACATATATAATATAAAATACAACAATTTAGAACATATTTTGTTAGAAAAACAATCAAGTACCATTATTTTAGACCCCGAATAAGTGTATAAGATACACTTATCAATATGAGCCAGAACATTTGCCACAAAGGTTTGTTAGTGTGTTTGACAGAATCAATCCCACAGAAAAGAGGCGTAGACCATTCCAGCCACTTCTCGCTCTTAAAAATAGGCTGCAATGACCTCAGCGGCCGGGAAATTGAAGAAAAGTAAAGGACATGTCCCCTGAGTTGCTCTGCCTAGAAATAGGCACTAGGTAACGAAGAGGAGGACTCGGATGAACCATAAAGATCTTATGATCTTGATGAAGAAGAAAAACATTTGCATTTTCACAAGAATTGAGAAATGATCTTGTCTCGAGTCACTATGTGCTGCCAAAGATACCAAAGTATGCGGAAGATGAGACTAGGCTAAGCACTTGAACATTTACAAAACACACATGAGCCTGAGAAGTGCTACCCCCACTGTCAAATGCAGGGCATTCCATCTGAATTTAAGATGAATAGTTGAAATTTAGTACATTAGATTACCTCCAGGGAGTATTAGGAGTTGACCATAATTTAAAAGTACATTCCTTAAATACTTCACTGTAAGTAAAGAATGAGAGGTTCGTATCCAACGCCTTTATGATATGAGGCAACAGCCCGGGAGAAGTTGAAGAGTTTTTTAGCCCACTTTACTGATGAGAATACATATTCTGCACAAGTCACTGACTGGGAGGCGATGTCTGTACTACGGAGTGAGCTAATATGAACACCCTCTTTTGAAAGAATTACAGAATCGGACCCTACAGCTATGTTACTCAGTTAGAAATGATGAGGTGTAAGATCATCAACAAGGGGTTTATTGATCATCAAAATAGAGCCAGCATAGATCTTTTACTCTCTTAGAGACAGCGTAGGGGATGACCCACCAATCATCTAATGGACCACCAATGGAATAAGGCTGGTCATGAAGCCATTCCCAATTCAAGGCAAGCACTTGCTACAGCCACATTAAACGCATTACCCATGCTGGCTTATGAGGATGCAACACTTGAAACTATTGTGCGACAAATTAGGTTTGGACAGGGGGGGCTCCCCAAAGAAAAAGAGGTCGAGGGCAAGGTTTGAAACCTAGATATAGGTCGAACACCCCTTAACATTGTACTTATCATCATTCCTATAGCATGACATAGCAGATTGAAGAGATATAGCCCAACACCCTAGGTAGGTGAATCTTCGCCAAAAAAATTATTGCCCTTCTGCAAGGAACTTTCCCCCGCCTAGGCAGGACCAAAGACTTAGGTGCGAAGAGGCCAGACTTCTCTTCGGAAGCCATCCCCATGGTAGAAAAGGGAGAGATAGAGAAAGACATAGGGAAGGACATCGATAGCATATGGATCCCCCGGTTAATATGGAAGGCACTCATATCCATGGAATTGGTATGATTTTTGGAGGATCCTACATTGGGTGTAATACAAAGAATTCCCAAAGGAATTATGCTAGAGAGGCCAAAGACCCCATCCAATGGCTAGCTACATAGTAGATAGTAGTTCCCAGAGAAGAAAACCACCACCCATCGCTTTTACCCAAGAGGATGCTGGGGGTATACATTTTCCTCATTGTGATGCCCTCGTGGTAAGGATCATGGTGGCTCGTAATGTGCTGAAATGGATGTAGTGGATAATGGTAGCTCTGTCAACAACCTCTTTGAAGTGGACAATCAAGGAAGTACTGATAGCTTTCGTATTTACCATATTAAATATTTCAAGCACTTTCTCAATGTACCCCTTCTGACTCGAATACAATCTTCCAACCTTTCTATCTCCCAAGATTCCCTACCAAGAATCTTCTTTGCTGCACCATCCAAATCCTTTATATCAAACTCCTTCTTAAGTTGAAACTTGACTTTTTTGACATTTGCTTTATCTTTGGTTGCTATGAGCATGTCATTAAAATATAATAATAAATATGTAGTAAATCCACTATCTTCTTTTCTGAAATACACACAACTATCATAATTACATCTGAAGAAACCATAAGTAGTCATGAATGAATCAAACATCTTATGCCACTGCATCGGTGACTGTTTAGTCCATACAAGGATTTCTTTAACAAGCACACATAGTCTTCATTTCTAGAGACTATAAACATCTCTGATTGTTGCATGTAGATGCTCTCCTTGAGTTCTCAATGTAAGAATGTTGTCTTGACATCCATCTATTCAAGCTCCAAGTCATTCTTAGCCACCACTCCAAGTAAAGCCCGAATTAAACTATACTTCACAACTGGTGAGAACACATCTGTAAAGTCAACACCTAGAATCTGAATGTAGTCCTTTACCATCAATCTAACCTTGTATTTAGCATATTCAATCCCTGATGTGCATTCATTTCTTTTGAAAACCCATTTACAGTGAACAATCTTTTTACCTCTAACAATTTCACCAAGTTTCAAGTGTTTTTTTTTATCAATGACTCTATTTCTTCTTGCATAGCAATCATCCATCTGCTAGAATCACTATAACTGACTATTATGAATATATATTAGACTCTTCGATGGAATCAATGTCTTCAGTCACACTCAATACATAAGCTACCATATCTGCTTCTCCATTCTTCTGTAGAGGTTTGAGTCTGCGAGATCTATCCTTAGCTATAGAATACTGTGGTGTTGGTGGTGTAGGCAAAGCAGGCAAGATATTACTGTCTGTCACCCCCAACTAGACTGATATGTAGTAAACTATTCTGCAACCTCTGATTGTTCCTCTGAACCAATTTCCAACTCCACCTGAGTTGAATGATTCTGCTCCTTAGTTTTATCAGAATCCCTAAGAGGTGAACAACGAACCATAGCAAGTTCATCAATTACTACATCCCTACTAACAACCACATTTCTTATAACCCTTCACACTTGATTTATACCCAAGAATGATGTACTTTATTGACCTAGGCTCTAACTTCCCATTATCCACATGAGCATAAGCATGACACCCAAAAATCTTCAAATTAGAATAGTAAGGAGGTCTACCAGACCATACCTCTTCGGCGCCTTTTTATCAACGGCAACTAAGGGTGAGCGATTAATCAAAAAACAAGTTGTAGTAGCAGCTTTGCCTAAAAAATCTTAGGCAACCCAAAATTTGAAAGCATACAACAAACTTTTTCCATCAAAGTTTTATTCATCCGTTCTGCCATACCATTTTGTTGAAGAGTTCCAGGCACTGTCAAGTGTCTCAAAATGCCTTCAGCCCTACAAAAGCTATTGAATTTATCTGAACAAAACTCCAAACTATTATTTGTACGTAAATGTTTCACCTACTTACCGTCTGCTTTTCTACCAATATTTTCTACTCCTTGAAGGTCCCAAACACTTCACTCTTCCACTTCAAGAAGAATACCCAAACTTTCCTGGAGAAATCATCAATCATTGTCAACAAGTAATAATGGCCTCCTTTTGATGGTATCTTAGCCTGCCCCCAAAGATCTGAATTGATATATTCAAGTGTTCCATTCGTGTTGTGTCTTCCTTTGGTAAATCCAACTCTTTTCTATTTACTAAAGACACAATGTCCATAAAAATTTATTTTGCTGGTCTTCTGCCTATCAAGAAGTCCCCTTCTACTCAACTTCGCCATGCCATTCTCACTCATATACCTGAGCCTCATATGCCAAAGTTTTGTAACTTCATCTTCCGTTAAAGAAGAAGGAGAAACTACTGCATCTCCAATCACTGTGGAACCATGCAAAATGTACAAATGTGTAAAGCTTTTATGTCCCTTCATGACAACAAGAGCACCCCAACTCACCTTCAAAACTCTACCTTCACTAGTGTATCTATAACCCTTTAAGTCAAGTGCACTCAAAGATATGAGATTTTGCTTCAGTTCTAGAACATGCCTTAATATGTAAGTGTCATGATCACCCTATCGAACATTCTGATTCTAATTGTACCAACTTCGGTAATTTTGTAAAGCGTGTTGTTTCCCATAATCACTAGACCACTCGAAACTCCTTCATATGTTGGAAACCAGTCCCTGTTAGGACATATATGAAAAGTACAAGCCAAGTCTAGAACTCATTCATCACATGGTTTGGAATCCATGTCAGAAATCATAAGAAGCTCTCTTTCATTTTGCCCATCCTCCACAATATCAACATTCGCTGTGTTAGCAGGTTGCTTCCCTTTCTCAGTAGTACCAGTAGCTTTATTTCTATTTTTCAAGGTATAGCAATAAGCTCTAATGTGTCCCTTTCTTCTTACAATAGTGACATGTCTTCTGAGCATGTCTAGATTTCGATCCACCTCTCATATTTCTGTCAAGATTCTTAACTTGATTTCTCCCACAAACAATCAAGCCTTCAACATGATTCCTAGATCTTCTAGCAAGATACCTCATCTTCTCCTTGGATAGTAAAACATCATAAACCTCTTTTATGGTAAGAGTATCCCGACGATAGAGAATAGTATCTCTAAAAGTCACATATAATGGTGGCAGAGAACACAACAACAACAACATCAATACCACGTCCTCCTCGTCATACTTAACTTCCAATGTTTCCAAATCAGTTACGATTTCTTTGAACATACTTAAGTGATCATCCAATAACGCACCTTCAAACATCCAATGAGAATATAAGCGTCATTTCAAGTGTAGCTTATTGGTGAAACTCTTTGTCATGCAAAGTTGTTGTAACTTCAACCATAACGCAGCGACACTTCTCTCATTTAGAACATACTGAAGAATTTGATTTGAAAGATGTAGATGAATTTGTGAGTAGGCTTTTTGATCCCTACGCTGCTTTTCATCTTGCATCTAGGTAGCAGACATCCTATCAAAGCCAAGCAAGACTTTCTCCAAATCCATCTCTACTAGAACCGCTCGCATCTTTACTTGTCATAAAGTAAATCTCGTGTTTCTATCCAACAACGGAAAATCATATTTCATTGTCACCATGCGGAACAATCAACCTTACTCTGAAAACACTTGTTATGAATTTTAAATTGCAAGATAATGACGATAATGAAATAAACAAGAAAAAATAAACACCAAGATTTACGTGGAAACCTAATATAGGAAAAACCCCGATTAGAGGAGAAAAATCCATTAAAATCAATAGTAATTATGTTTACAATATCAAGATCTCAATTCTCTCAATTGAAATTTAAGCTCTATAATTCTCTAGATGTTGAATAATCATATGTGAAGATACAATGTGAGATATAGATCTCATTGTTGGAGTTCTAGATGAAGAAGAAATTTTAAAATTCGAAAAACTGAATAAAACTACCTCGGTGGCGCCTCGGCGTGGGACCCGATGCCACGACGCCCAGTCCTCTATAATAACCAAGGGCGCCGTACGGCGCTGGGCCTTCTGTTTCTTTTTTTTTTCTTTTTCCATTCCAAAGTGTTTTCTTCATCTTAAAGTCATTTTTCAAGCCAAACTCTCACTTCTTGATAAAATTTGATCTTCATTAATTTGGATTCTTAAAAAACCCAAACTCTTTACACTTTTTCTATTCTACCAAATCCCAATAACATAAAATTTGGATCACACAACATTACTATCCTTGACAAGTACTCTAATTTCATGTGTATGTTGTTTAAGCAGTCTAACATCATTTCATTTGTTTCTGTATTATTTTCTTATTTGCATTTTGTTTTGTTTACTTTTTCTTTTGACTTAAGTGTCTAAAGTAATATCATTCATGTTATGAAAAAATCTTAGGGCCATTTTCGTTTGCATTTGAGTTTTGAGTTCACTTTCAATTTTCTTTGAGGTTTATTTAAATTTGAAATTTGAAAATTGTTTTATGATATTTTAATCCTTGAAATTTGATAATTCAATAAAATAGAACATCTATTTCAATATATTATTAAATAATATATAAATTTTAAAGTCGGTGAATCTTATATACATTTTTTTCTTGTTGTAAAAGTAAAATAAAAATAAATGCTAAATTGAGTTGGCAAAAATAGAAAATAAAATTTAATGATGCGAACTAAGAATGTCTTATTTGTATTCATTTTTACGTAAATAATCATTGAGAGTTTGAATTATTTTTATTTTTAAAAAATTTTAAACTTTTATGTAAATAATCATTGAGAGTTTGAGTTACATTTATAGTTTTTTTTTTTAAATATTTTTTTCTAGAAGTTCTTATAATTTTACTTTTTATATTTTTTTAAAATTTACTTTTTTAGCTTTTTAGATTTTATTTTTCAAGATTTTTATTTTTTTGAATGTATTTTATTAATTTCAAATATGACGTCAAGAGAAAGGGCTAAATCAGTCATGTAAGCTTCTAATAGTGTGGTCAATGATTTTGCACCTACTTGACAATTACTCTAGCTAAAATTGAATTTTAAATAGTGATTTTTTTGAAAAAACGAATGGTTAAAAAGTATGAAAAGTTTTTGGTTTATGTTCAAAATATTTTATTTTGTGAATTTATGGTTGAAAATAAATATATTAAAAACAAAATTTTAAAGTAATGGTTGTCAAAACACGGGCTTAGAGGCAAATATAATTTCCTGATGTCTCTATATTTAATTTTGGTTCTTAAAGACGACCACGCTCTTACAAGTACATTATTGACACTTCCTCTAGTCGCCTTACAAGGTAAATTTCATCTACAATCACTTATCTTTAATTAGTTCATTTAATTTAATTTATCTCAATTGAATCATTAAACTTCAATTTAATTTTGATGAGACCGTTGATTTAATTTATAATTTTAATTCTCTGTCATCTCTTAAATCGATAAAAGTTCTTGAATTTATTATTATTATTATTAAAAAGGAAAATTTCAGCTACGGTACCATACCTTTCATTTGTGCCACCCACGTTACCAAATGGACGAAAGTCATTAGTTCATCCATTAGTTAACATAGAGTAAACATTTTTGACTAAATTTTAAAGGGTAAAAGGGTAAACTTATATTTTTTATAAAAAAAACAATTAATAAAAAACATCAAAACAAATACACTTCATTTTCTCGACATAGCCTACCCACAAACCCCCCAAAAACCAAAACCAGGAATTGGAACCATCATTGCCACTCACCCCACCACCCGCTACCACCCACGCCCATCGTCAACCCGACCTACACTTTAGCATTATTTGCCTCTCTTTCGATGCCAATTCCAAGATTTTGCAATTAAAAATAATAGGAGTAGTTTTATTTCAGCAGCAGTAGCTGATTTATAGGCCTCTCAGTAATCTCTATCCCTATTCCAACTATTCAAATTGATTACCTAATAATTTCTCCATTAGTTCCTTTGTTATTCACTCAATTTTGTGTTGAAAGAAAAAAAACTGTTATATTATTCCAACTATTCAAAAAGGGTGAAGTTGTGGAATCCATACTCAAATTTGACTAGAGCCACCACGACTTATACATGACATTTGAGGCCATGGTAGACAGTTGTGATTTGTTGATTTATTGCTCAAATTCTTGAAAATGGTGGAGTTGTGTGGTGGTGATGGTTGTGGGTTTTGGCTTGGTTTTAGGTGGGTGGGCAACAATATGAATTGTTTGTAGTGACTTTGGTGGCAATTGCGGTGCAGTGGTCTGGGTATGGTGGATGACGATCTTCGACGGATTTTAAAGTGGTGGATGGCGATGGTCGGCGTGGTTGGGTAGGTGGATGTTGGTTTGGCTTCTTCGACGCGAGGCCATCTGGGGTGGGGAAGAAGAAGATTTTTTTTTTCTTTTCAAATTCTTTTCAAATTCTTTTTGATTTTTTAATTTAATTAATTCTTTAATAAAAATCTAAAAAATTACTGTTTACCTTTTAAAATTTAGCCAAAATTGGTCAAAATGTTGACTTTAAACTAACGGTTTCCATCAATTTGGATCCCGAGTGCGAATATTTGAAATGTTTGGTACCGTGGATGGTACAAATAAAATGTTTGGGTAAAATCTGCAATAAAATAAAAGATTTGGTATCGTGGCTACAATTTTTCCTTATTAAAATTGTATATAGCCCATAATGAATCTTCGACATAATCATTACGTGGTATGTCAACTAACTATTACATCACACCATAAAAGTGTTAAACAAAAAACACATCTTTTAATCCAAAGACACTATCGTAACCCTCATATTAACTTTTTCGTTTCTAGAGTGCTACTAGAGATGTATTGAACCAATTACGATATGGCTGCCAACTAAGCTCATGTTTGAGCTTCATTATAAATAGTTTTTGGAAATATATATATATATATATATATATATATATATATATAGGAAAAATTTTGAATTTACGTGTAATATTATTTTATTGAAAAATGTGTGGTTGAAAAGTAGAAATAAAAAAATGTATTTTGAAATTACTGGAACCAAATAGGGGCTAAGCAATTTTTATTTAGTTTTTTTTCAATTTTTAGAAAATGTTACACCGTTGTGATATTTGGAAGTACATTGAAGTTCAGTGACTCAATTGTGATAAAATAAATTTTAGCAAGCCAATTGATATTTTGTTGAAAGTTCAGTGAACGCAGATAAAATTTACCCAAATCAAATTCCAATTATCATGTCACAACAAGACTGTTGAATTTTTCATGAAACAGACTTGTAATTGAATTTTCAACTGTTCAACTTATGAATAAGTCAACATATGGAACTTCTGAAATATTTTGAAAAAGACCCATCAGCTTTGCTAAGAGGATTCAAGGTTAGAGGCTCAGTTCGACCACATCTGACAAACGAAGACTGCGCCATGCTTGTGGCTCTATAGGCCCTCCACCTAAGCCCTCAGTCATCGAGCCGATTTCGTTCGTTTGTCAGGTTCCCGGTGATATTCGATATAAAAGAGTACAGATTCTGCAGATCAATACTAGAATGAGTGGAGTGAAGTTGCTTTCCCTGTACCAGGATTATATGGGCTCTGAAACTTAAGAAAATAGAGTATGAATTCATTGAAGAAGACTTGTTTAACAAGAGTCCTCTCCTTCTAAAGATGAATCCCGTCTACAAGAAAGTCCCAGTGCTAATACACAATGACAAGCCGGCGGTTGAATCACTTGTCATCTTCGAATACATTGACGAGACGTGGAAAACGTACCCCGTTATTGCATGAAGATTCTTATGAACGAGCGACGGCACGTTTCTGGGCTAACACTTAAATACTATTTTTAGCATTTTAGGCTTGCACTTTCTAGTTTCTTTTACATCATTTCAGTATCTGTTAATTCTCTGATCAGTGATGCCTCAGATAATACTATTGTTTCAAGGTGAAATCTGCAAAATCAAATACTACTATTAGAAACTTTTGAATTAAAAAGGAAAAAAAATATATGGTGTTGCATATATTTATATATATATGTATGTATGTTTCCTTTGTCCCTACTGGTACTTGACGTCAAGATCCAATTGGTCATGAACATGGTAAGGTGCTACTCTTCACAAATCCAAGCATACCCCTCATCCTCTTAACATTATACCACTGAATCTCCAATCCACTATCCACTAAGGCTATGTTTGATTCACCATTCTTTCCCATGGAAAATGGAAAAGAAATTCCAACTTCCACTTTTTGCATGTTTGTTATCCTTTTTTTTCTAGGCAGTTTGTTTTCTTGGCTTTGGCTCTCACGTGCCATTTTCTTTTTCTAGTTTCTTTTTTTTTTTTTTTGGGTCAATTGGAAAAAATTCTATCGAAAATGGTAAAAAAAAAATTTCCAGTTAATGGACAATTTCCATGCAAAACATAACCAAACGAATGGTATTCAGTATGGTAAATTTTTTAAATTATTTTATTTTATTTTTTTGACAATTGGAACAAATTCTAGACCCAATGGTAGAAAAAATTATCACTTTCATGGACAATTTTCATAAAAAATAAATTCAAGCTGACACCAAACTTTAAACATTTTCCAGATGGAAAATTATACCAATCAAATACAATTAATTACAATTTCGAGTAAAACATTTCTAGGCAATTCAATTTCCTGAAATTCATTTTCTTTCCACACATTTTCCACTTTTGCAATCAAACAGACCCATAGTTGTTTCCCAATACGTTTGGTGATTGACATCTCTTCTAATTCGTCAAGATGAGAAGCAAGTTGTATGAAAGAATGAATATCTCGACATAACTCTCATTCACATCAACACAAGACAACAGTGTTTGCTGATTAAAAAAACTTCATCTATTTTCATTATAGCAAGTTCCAAACACAAGTAAAAGATAGAGGGCTGCTATAGGTTGACGACCAATGTAAAACTTGAATCCTCATACACATTTCCTTGAGGTACGTATACTAAACGTTTTGGATATGGGGTTTCTTCACACCAAATACATATACTAACCGTTTACGCAAAGTACAGTCTGTTCTTAGCGCATGGGAAGCTGTGAAATCGGAAGGAGAAAATAAGAAGAAGGCCATTGACACTGCACAAGAAATGTTTCAACATTTGGAGAAACAGATTGAAGGGAAGAAGTATTTTGGGAGAGAGCAAATAGGATACTTGGATCTAGTCATCGGATGGACATCTCTATGGCTCAATGCCATGGAAGAGGTTGGAGGAGTGAAACTGCTTGTTCCCGAGAAGTTCCCTTCACTGAGCGAATGGACTCAAAACTTTATCCGAGTTACTGCAATCCGCGAAAGCTTGCCTCCGTTAGAAAATGTTGTCAACTATTTCCAAGGTGGCCTCGACTACTTGCGCTCCTTATCTACCAACAAATCATGATCCCAACACTTGTACACAACAGAAGATAATATCACATTCATAATTTGATAGTTAATGCTTCAAAGATTGCACAACTGTCTTTTATGTTGTTATACTATGATATGTATCCTTTCCTATTTCTGTTAGCTAAAGTTTTCAGTATTTTTCCTCTCTTTTCCTCTGGAGCATTACCAAGAATTCTACACTATGCACATTCTTTAAGGCCAATAGTTTTAACTGTACATCATGAGAATAAATTCAGGCTATATTCAAGTTAATCTAATGTGATATGTAAATTCACCTAAATTGTTAATCCAAGCCTCAAGATACCAAGTTGTAGTAGCATATAATAAAGATTGTAGACTGGCAACACTCGAAAGGAATAATGAAAAACTGCAACTGAAATTTTGAAATCTTGCTCTAATAAGATCCTTCACTTGATAGTATAAGAGAAATATCAAGATATTTGAAACACGTTTCAACATAGAAAACCCAAAAATGATCAATTTTCTAAACACTGTATCGTTTGAAAGAACAAGACGGAGCATAGATGCGTGTTAGGCAAATAGTTGTCAAACGACCTCCATGGGCGATGATGTAAGTATTGCCTTATTCAGTCGGTTTTGACCAAATGACTGAATGTACCACAATTTGACCAAACCTATCACGTAATCCGCTTGGGCCATTTGAAGCAGCCTAATTATATTAGTACTGCTTATTGCCCAACCCGAAGTCTTGGATGGCTTATACGGTTCCTAGCCCACTTATACATTTCATATTGGGCCCTACCATTCTAACCTAAGGCCCATACTCTTCACCTATTTAATCTTATGCCCAACATTGTAGCCGTGTGTGAAGATTGAATTGAAGTAGCCTTGAAGAAACGGCTTTCCTTTGG
>CAIGRP010102783.1:0-16244 GCA_903798385.1 Fraxinus cuspidata | reverse complement strand
GTGCTTCGTTCGCCATTTCTTATCTGCTGACTTTAGTCTGGATACTCAATATCCGTGTTTGGCTTGGCTTAAAATAATACTCGTGTTCGTTTATACCAACTTAATTTACTGAAATGTTTAATTTTATAAATAATATATCCAAATGCATTTGAGAACAAATTTTAATTTAAAATTAAGTTAGTGTTGAGCTTTTCCCACTTGGGATATAGTTTATTTCTTTCCCTATTTAGTTGATATGTGCAAGAAATATTTGAAATTCATATGTGGATAAATTAATACAATTGATTGGGATAAAGTAATAAGTTAGAACATTATTTTTACGTAAAATAAGTAAATAGTAATTCACTCCTACATTATTCTTATTTTCAAACCTAATGCTAATTTATTAGTACTAATTACTCTATTAGGTTATCTAATTTACAAAACTTTATATTTTGGAAAGCGTTTGATTGCTAGTATGAAATTTGTATAGAAAGAAAATAAATTTTATAATATTTAATTGTCTCAAACTTATTTGTATGAAATTTATTAATTAAATGTGTTTGATTGATTTAATTTTCAATTTAAAATATTACACTTGTCAATGTTTAATTGATGGATAGATGAGGGAGAGTGAATTCCCTACAAAATAACATCATACTCCCCCTGAAACAAATATTTTCCTTAATTTTAAGGAAAATATGGTCATGTAACCAAAATTATGAGAATGTTTTCCATAAAAAAAAAAAAAAAAGTCAATCAAACAATACAAAAGTAAGAATTTGAATGAAAAAACACATTCTTATAAAAAATATTGACAATCAAATGCACCATTAAATAAATTGGGAAACAAACAAGATTGTTACATAATTTATCGATACTATGGATTTTTATTAAGGATTAAAGTTTATTTAATATCGCTAATAGATTAATGTATTATCGTAAAATCGATAAGAGTATCTAAAAATGTCATTAGTTCTAAACAATCTAGTCACTAATTCGTTATAAACTACTTTTTACTTGTTGAAAATACTATGTAAATCTCAACAAATATAGACAATATGAAACGTATAAAAAATACAAGAAAAACATCATGTTTGCACATGTATTCGATAATTTTCCTCAATAAAATTTCAATTACACCTATTATTTTTTATTCAGTACAAACTACCAAACATGTCCTTGATCTCAACTAAGTCATTCTTGGACTTTCTCAACGGGGAACCTCAAGTAAATACAATGAATAGAAGATGGAATTTTGAGATGGAAATGGGGATGGCAAAAAAATTCGATAAACCCGATACCCACGGGGCGGGAATAACCCGCTTAATCGGGTATTCGGGGTGGGGAATTTTGGCCCGGGGCGGGGATGGGTAACGGGCCCCGTCCGCGCCGTTTTATTTTTTATTATTTTTTTTTTTTTTGTAATTTTTTGTAATAATTTAATACTTTAAATTGAAATTTTTATTAGTTCTAATAAAAAATAGCAACTAAATTTTTTTTTTCTAAATTTAATGAATGAGAGCAATAAAAATAAATTATCAAAAANTTATTTTTTTTTTTTTTGTAATTTTTTGTAATAATTTAATACTTTAAATTGAAATTTTTATTAGTTCTAATAAAAAATAGCAACTAAATTTTTTTTTTCTAAATTTAATGAATGAGAGCAATAAAAATAAATTATCAAAAACTATATAAAAAAAAATTAAATGGGGTAGTAAACGGGGCAAGGGCCCCACCCCATCCCCGCCCCGCCTTGCCTTAAACGGGGAACGGGGTGGGGAATTGCTTGGCGGGGCGGGGGAGGTATCCCCGACCCTGCCCGCCCCGTCGCCATCCCTAGATGGGAAGGATACACCGCCAGGTGCTCAAATACTAAGTTCGAATTCCTCTCCATCCGATTGTCGTTATATTAAAATTCCATCTTGGTATTTAATAAATATAACATAGATTATACATTATTTTTTTAAGAGCATGCTTACGAGTTTCGTCATACCAGTTATGAACATTTTTTTAAATATCAATTTTGAGTGTTTATGAATAGATCGATTTTTAGTGATTTTAGTAGCAATTTTTAAAACTGTCTAACTTATGTTTGGTGCATGGCTAGTATTGGCCCAAGGCAAACTAGATCATTGCCTTGGGCCCCATAATTTTGAGGGGCCTCGCGAAGAGGGGAAAAGGCTGCCTCAATTTTTAAAAAAAATTATGAACATTCTCAATAATATCTTTCAAACAAAGTCCAGACCCAATAGAAGATTCAAATCAAAAGTTATTTTATATTACTTTTTTGACTTGATACTAATATATAAACTTTTTCAAAACACAAATTTGATCTTACTACGAGGAAAGCAGACCTGACATCATTAAATTATATTACTTTGCATTTTTGTTAATTAAGAAATATACTACTTTGACAAAAGAAATAAAAAAACAAGAACAATTTCCTTTCAACAACAAAATTGCCCATATTATATTACTTCGCAGTACACAAAACAGAAAGGGATAAAAATTATTATATATTATCTATGTTAGTAAGAAATATTTAATTTTATTTATGAATTTTACATTTGCATTCTTATATTTAATTCCTCAACGTACAACTCAAACGTGTGTACATATTCATTTTGCATCTCAAAATATGAGAATGTTATAAATATTATACTAGTCGAATTTCCTGAGTTGTAAGATGGGTTTTATTTTGCTACTCTCTCTTGAATTGCATGAAATATTCGTTTTAATATAGAAGTGTTATTTGTTTAAATGTTTAAGTAGTGTTACGATCGTAAAATAAAAAATTATGTTTGAAGGCCTCAAATAGATTGATCGTCTCGAGCCTCCAAATTCTCGAGGTCGGCCCTGGGTTGGTGTTGTAAATATAGTAATATTTATGAATGATTTGTATACTATTGCAATACTAATTTTTATTACCATTGTAGTATTAATTTTTCTATATAAGAATGGTGCTTTATTTCTCAATAAAATACACATAAATCTGTTGACTTTTATTCTCTATTTTTTTTTTCTTATATAAAATGTTATCGGCATAAAGTTCTAATCAATTAAGTTGGCAAATTTTATTTCTCTTTCAACTTTCCAATTTTTAGTCAGTTGAGATATAATTTTTTCTTTAATTAAAGAAAGACAAGAAGTTGTAGCCAATTGAATTTACAAATAAACTATTTTAATCCGCTCAATAAAAAGGTAAGTATTCTTTTAACTTTAAATTATATAACAAAACAATATAGTTATTCGATTTAATATATCGATTTGATTATACCAATTTAAGATTGATAAATATTTGTTTGAATGTAATTTTTTTCGTTCAATATTCCAATACTTATTCTTGAAATGAAATAATCTAAATCAATATTTCAGATGAATATTGAAATATTGCTTAAAAATGATTATTATATTTGTTTCTTTTGTTGCTCTTGAAAAAATACAATATAATTATTAATATTTCAGAAAAATATTAATCATAGATCTATTTATTACTAATATTTTGTTGTTGCTCATGAAGTAGAACAACATTATAATCAATATTCCAAAAAAATATTATTTGCTCTCGAAAAACATGATATTACAATTTCAATATTTCGAAAGAATATTGACTCAATGCTCCTGAAAAAACATAACTTAAATTATATTTATTCTAAATGAATACGGTGTTGATGTTTTCGAAGAAAAACAAGGCATGTTATATAAATATTTCAAAAGGATATTACATTGTTGCTCACGTCGACCACAAATTTTAATATTATATTGTTTAGTTCGAAAGTTTAACGAATCGTTAATGTCAATATTTTAGAAAAATATTGTATTTATACTCTTGAAAATTATATATCTAAAGAAAGCACAATTCAATGTGAAGAAATTTGTATTGATGTTCCGGAAAAACACAACCCAACTACAAAATTATTCAAGAAGAATATTATTTTGATATTTCTAAAGAAATCAAAATCTTATACAAAACAATATTTTAGAAGAACACTGTATTATTTTTTAAAATTATCATAAGGAATTATCTTTTTTACTCGTAAAGAAGCACCTCTCTGGAAATAATACACTACTTCTGAAGAGTAAATATTTTTAAATAATAGTTTGTTATTACTCGTGGAGTAGCACACTATTATTTATGGACATTCTATTTAGATTTTACTTACTCTAAAATGGCGCAATTAAATACGATTTAACATGAATTATGTTTTTATTCCTAAAAAGTAAATTCTTGTATATAATAATATGTGATTGTTGTTAAAAATCACGAATTATAATTTTCAATATTTTAGAAGGGGTGTGTTTGACCCACATTATCTTAGAAAAATGTATTCTGAAATAGTGGATTGATGTAGAATGTGTGGTTGAAAAAGAAGGAAAGTTATTGATGTGATGGAAAATATTATTTTATTGAAAAATGTGTGGTTGAAAATAAGTAGAATAATGAGAATGTGAATTTTAATTTGTACCAAACAGGGACGAATATTAACATATTGCTCTTAAAGAAATAATAATAAAATACAACGTGCTTTCGAAGTAGTAGATATTTTGAAGAATATATCATATGTGCAATTTATGAATTTATGTTTATTCCTGAAGGAAGCATCCAACTCATGTCTTGTAGACATTGGTTTTTATACGATTGTATAATATTTAATCATATTCTTCGAAGTTAAACAATCGAATTATAACTTATATTGAACCAGAAGTTCAATTTGATTTTATTGTTTGACATGATTAATTGGATCATCACTAGATCATTCATGCAAAATGAGAATTAAAATGGATATGCAACGAAGAACCGACGTCTCTTTAATCCAATGAAATTATATACAATATTTGTCCTCTTTCATGGAAATTAGTCAATAACCATCACTAGTTAAAATATGAATTATTATTTTTATATATTTTTGAAAATTAATTAGGGTGATAAATTAGGTTCCATCATTTTTTACATTGACATCCAAATATTATTTATATCTAATAGTTTTGATATATATACTAGATGATTGGACGGTGTTCGCAATCTGAAATACGAAAAATTACTGTTCAAATTTTAAATTGTAAGCATAATTTTCAGATTATACAATCAAGACAATGTTTCTTAAAGACATTGATGTACAAGACATTCACATTCAAGAAACTAGTTCATAAGATTGGAATACGTTAACTCAAAAAATTTCGGTGATCAACGTAGGAGGAGTATCTGCACTCTTTTTCCTTTACTTCAGTTTTATCCAACTGGATTTTCCTAGCAATATTTAAATGAGGCCACATTTTTTTTAATACTCTAGAATAATTGTACCATTTTTCCTTCATATGATATTTTTGTCTCATTGAGTTTTTATCAAATAAGGTTTTAACGCTCATTGAATTTTTATCAAATGAGGTTTTAACGAAAAAAATATTTTGTAATGTGCTATTCCAAAGGGAGTGTTGTAAACAATAAATTTATTAGTGAATGAAAATTGTAACCCTGCAACTTTAAAAATTGTTATCTTCCTATGTGTAATCCTTCCCTATGAACACAGGGTTTTGGTTCTCAATAAAATACACACAAGCCACTAACTTTTATTCTCTCTTTTTATGATATATGAGAGTTCATTATCTGACGATTCTAGATTTTTTTAAAAGAATAAAATTACATATACGTTCCTTAGTAGAATTTTCTTTATATGAAATTTCTTTACTTATAAGTGAGATAATTTTTTTTACATATAAGTTAACATTTAACTTTATAAAATTAAATAAAGTTAAATACTTACTTAAATTTCCAGTTAATATTTTTTTACTTATAAGAAAATTTTACAATGTAAGTAAATTTATACTTGTAAATAAATTTAACCGAATTTTTTTACTTATAAGTAACTTTTCATATTTTATAAGTGAACTTTTACCTTATTAGTAGTCTTTTTATTATATAAATTTTTTTTTACATAAAAGTGATTTTTAATTATAAATAATTTTTAATTATAATGTGATTTTCTTATCTAATTATAAGTATTTTTAAATTATAAATAACTTTTTAGTCAATACATATTTGTTTACAGTTTAGTTTTGAACAAAATACGTTGGTTGTAAATAATTACCTTACAAATGATAAAATTATAAGAGAATATGAGAAACAGTTAAAACCCGTCGATTTGATGGGTTGAGAAAATCGCTCAAAATTATACTACATTGATTTGGGTGATTTTTAAACCATTCAAAATCGGTGCTAAAAAAATAGTAAGCATCGATTTTTTCAACCCCTCATAAATGATACCATCCAAAATCGGTTAAAAAAACTCTCGAGCAGGTTCTAACTAAGCGACTAGCATTGAAACTGGCATACGATCTGGTGACTAATGGAGTTAGAATAAAATTTTATTGGCTAGCTTGAAAATTTCGTATAAATATGTGGGTGGAGTTAAGCCTATGTTTGGGCTCCATTATTATTAAAAGTAAAATGTTTTTTGTACATTAATATTTACATAATATTTTATATAATGATGTGTTAAAATGTAAGTAGAAAAATTATTTGATTGATGAGATTTTGATCCAATTAAATCTCGCTACATCATCTTTTGGTAAACTCGAAATTTTATTTTCAATCACACATTATCCAATAAAATAATATTACACCTAAACACAATTTTTTTAAAATCACACATTCTTAGAAAAATCACCATTTCAAATACACTTTTTCAAAATTTAATTTTAATGGAGTCCAAATAAGGACTATATAATTTAATAGATGTCACAAATTATACATTATTTTTAAAATAACGTTATTTGTACATAATGTAGTATATAATGGTTTACATATGGATGATGTGTCAAAAAAGAGCGAGAAAGTTTTTTTAAGCCTTGTTTGGTACCATTTAAAATCTAGATTTTAATTTAAGTGAAAGTCAACAATTAATTTTAACCACATTTTTTATGGTCTCGTAACTTTTCAACCACAAATTTCATCAACTTCTATCAAAATTTATTAAAAATTTCATTTTAATCTTCACAAAACAGAGACTTAATTTCGTTCAAAAATTATAACCAAATCATATTTCATTGATGTATTTAAATCATTATATAAATGGAGCATAACTGATATTTTTAAATAATTTTGAAAACAATTGACATGTAACAAAAATCTACCGTTACATTATCACTTGTACAATTGGAATCTGCTGGTAGTTAGTACACCGTATCCCCTTCTAAATTTTATTCCCGATTTTATCCTCGTCTGCCCCCGTCAATATCCTAATCTTGGAACTCTGCTCCACTCTTGATTCGAATCTCTCGGCGCTATCGTACCTACGGTAAACTCCCATTTTCAACACCCGAAAGATTATCAATTTAATTTATTATATTTTATCTTTAATTTTATAAACAAGTTCACAAATCGGCAATTAATTTTCTTACTTGAAGCGGTTGACAAAGTTCTAATATTTTTTATTTCTATTATTCTGTAACTTGATATTCAATCGAGGCAATTGTATTTTGGATATAATGTTTATCGATCGATTTCTTTTACTGATTTCGAAAATGGATAGTTGAAAATAGCTAAAATTTTGTGGTGATTTTACCCTTCAAGCGAAATGGATTAGCCGTGGTGATTTTTGTAGCAGCATTTTGATTTTTTTGCTCCTTTCGTTTCATGTTTGCAATTTGCATTGAATTTATAAAATTCCTTTTCATGCTTATGTTCCTTCAATCTTACTATTTCTGGTTATGTTTAAATGCGCCAAATTCCTTGTGTTTGTGTTTTTTTATTTTTGAATTATTTTATTCTTATGACGCCACTTGAATTTCATTAGGAAGAATGAGTCGATCAAGCAGAACTCTCTACGTTGGCAACCTTCCCGGTGACATTCGTGAGAGGGAAGTGGAAGATTTGTTTTACAAGGTAATTTTATGTGAATTTAAATTTGAATAGCATTTGTAAATTCTTTCCCCTCTCTTGTTGGACCATCCCAAATCTTTTAGAATTTTATGATTGTAATTTCATCTGCACTATTCTAATTGTATTGTCCTTGATTAACTGCCGTGACTTGGTTCTTTCAATTTTTACTCAATCCGCTGGGCACATTGACAAACCCACTTAAAATATACATGATGGGTGTGTGCTTGCGTGTATTGTTGGCTTGGTCATGCCTTTAGTAAGTCGGAAGCATGCTGATGGTTAATCAGATGAAAAGGTCCCTTTTCGTGCCTTCTTCCCTTTTGACATGGAGGTATGAAAGTGAACAAAATTTAATGTATTTTGCTAAACACTGCTATAGCTCACAAGACTAAGTTACTTACTCCAGTAAATAACTTATGAGCTAGAAAGACAATCATTTGTCTTTCAATAGGCCTAACTCCCAATGCCATTAATCACAATGAACATCCCTGGATGCTCCAGTTGAAAAATATGGTTTTAGAAGACTGCCTCATGGATGAATGATGACAGAAAATGTGATGGAGATTGTATCATTAGAAGCAAGTCTTCATAAAATGCCTCTAGTAGGGAGAGAGTTGAGAAAAGGAGAGGTCACTAACAAAAGTAGGTTTGGCGTTCTGAACACATGCTTGCATGTTTTCTAACTCGCCAGTGAGGTAGGTAACCAAACAATTTCTTTTTATGTGTGTTCACAGATTTTATATTATTAGTACAATATAATTCGAACGAAGTCATTGACAAACTTGATATTCAGAAGAACTCCTCTTCCTTGACTAAAAAATGGCTACTAAGCACCAAACAGCACATACTTATCTGATTATAGGAGTCTAATCATTCCTTCATGAAATAAATTTCTATGGGTCCTAATGAGTTTGATTGAGAATTTTGTTTTACTATAGTTTTCCATGCTTGATATAGTTTATATTTTTTATTCTTATTGCAGTATGGACCAATTGCACATATTGATCTGAAAATTCCTCCTAGGCCTCCCGGTTATGCCTTTGTTGAAGTGAGTGTGGTTTCTCCGAGACTTCTCCCTTCATATGCGTGTGTTTTGATCTATCATATTTCTCACAACAGTTTGAAGAGGCGCGTGATGCCGAAGATGCTATTCGTGGGCGTGATGGCTATGACTTTGATGGGCACCGGTTGCGGGTTCGTTTTTTTAATTATTTCTCTTCACAACTGGTCATTGATTTACTTAAATTTGTTTATGCTTAAAAATCTACTCAGGTGGAGCTTGCGCATGGTGGGCGTGGTCACTCATCTTCAACAGATCGTTACAGTGGCAATAGTGGTAGTCGAGGTCCTCGCGGTGGGGTGTCTAGGCGCTCTGAGTATAGGGGTAAGTACATCATTTCGTAAGTGAATAACTACAATACATGCTTCTTATGTGTGTGAAATTTCACCTCGTCTGACCTCATTCTTCAGTGATAGTCACTGGATTGCCCAATTCAGCTTCATGGCAAGATTTAAAGGTAAGTCTTATTTCTTCGTCACTTATCTTGACCCACTTACACTACTAGCTAATAGCTATATGGTGTCTGACTTTTTAAATGTTGGCGTCTTATCTTTCTTATCTAGGATCACATGCGTCGAGCAGGGGATGTATGCTTCTCCCAAGTTTTCCATGAGGGAAGTGGTAAGATGATAAACGAGGAACTTATTTCTGCAATGTACTATTCTCTTTTACATTTCAGTTGTACGTCGCTGGTGGGGGAATTTGTAAGGATGAATGAAGAAAATTCCAACCTTTACTTCTATTTTTTTGTTTTTTTGGGAGTGGGTGGACAAGAAGGTGTTTTGGAGGCAAAGCGGGCTAGTATCATAAAGAAACTTTTATGTTCAGTTTGCTTGCATCCTGTACCATAGGCTATTCGAACCTTGAAGCAATATGACATGATTTGAATGTGAATAATGAGGTTTTGTAATTATAAATATTCTGTATGACTGCGACGCATTGGTATCATATTACTTATTTTGGATAAGTATTATGGAGCTTATACTACTGTTGGCATCATTTTTTTTAAGGTTTGCTTTATTTTGACTAACATGCAACATTTTCTTCTCCATATAGCATTTGCCATTAACCATTTTGGGATTTTGTGTACCTGCACATCAAATGTACATGAGTATAGTTGAATTATCAAGGAAATAATTATTCCCACTTTACTTCACACCTATGTTCATACTGATTTCGGATTGCAATGTGTCAATTGATAAATTTTGATCTCAGATGTTTATACTGTTGGCATTATAAGCATCTAAAAGTTCCTATCGAAAAAGTATGTATATCCTTTGTCTTTACTGGTTAGCAATCTTGCTTCCGACAGCAACAAACTAAGCCTAGTTCCTTAA
Organism: Fraxinus cuspidata; assembly: GCA_903798385.1. Classification (NCBI taxonomy): domain Eukaryota; kingdom Viridiplantae; phylum Streptophyta; class Magnoliopsida; order Lamiales; family Oleaceae; genus Fraxinus; species Fraxinus cuspidata. Next base: position 5,986 of record CAIGRP010102783.1, on the reverse strand, counting down.
AATATGGAGTTGGACAGTCGGGCTACATTAATCTGTTTTCTCCACCCACTTGGTTTCCCTGTTTCCGTGTATTTTAATTTCGCAAGGCTTTTAATGTACTACTTAATCATCATCTGTTTATATTCTTTACAAATTTTCCTTTCATTGTGATTAATTAGGCTGAAGTTCAGAACCTTTATGTTTACAGTCTTGTGTTCGAATTTATTACTAATTCGTCTGTACTGAGCAGCGTTGAAGTTAGAATTGGTTTCTTTGAGTTGTGGAGTTGCTTATTTTTGGTTGAGCATTCTTAAAGCATCTGCTAGTTTTGGTTTTGCAGGAAAGACAGGGATAGTGGACTATACAAATTATGATGACATGAAATATGCTGTAAGTTGATCTTTTGTTTTTTCTTCCTATGTTTATTGTTCGAAATGACTAATTTTTGTTTATTTTAATGTCTGATTTAATATCTGAAACATCTATATCTGCACTAATACATGGGACTATTTTATTTTTCATATTTACAGATAAAGAAGCTCGATGATTCTGAGTTTCGAAATGCTTTCTCACGGGCTGTAGTTCGGGTATGCTGCAAATATTTTAATTTTATGACATGGTAAATACTCAAGGCTATCTTCTTGTTATTGTGGATGCTTAACTTACGATGTCCTTTCACTGGCTACAGGTGAAGGAATATGATGGAAGCCGCTCCAGAAGTCGAAGCCGCAGCCGCTCTCGCTCAAGAGGAAGAAGCAATGGTCGCAGCCAGAGCCGAAGTCGAAGCAGGAGCAAAAGGTTGGTTGATATTATAAAAAGAAATCTTTGTTTTGCTATTTTATTTTCAGTGGTTTTCTTTTTTAATACTTCCTCCATCTCATTTATATAGGTTGACTCTCCTTATTTTCTTGTCTCATTTATATAGTTATGTTTCTTTATTGAAAAAAGTATTTGTTTTGTTCGTTTACTAATATACCCTTATTTAATTTACCTTAAGTAATTCCTCCTCCCACTTAATTTTGTAATTGTATAACTTTTAATTTATCTTCTTGGAATTATCCAAATACACACACATTTCCCACTTCTTGGAAACATGGACAAAAAACACATTATTTACTACTAGTGGAAGATAATTATATAAGGTTAAACTATGAAATTCTTTGCAAAAATTACTTTTTCAATGATATTAAATAAAATTTCTAATTTGCGTGAAAAACAAAATCAGCCTATATAAATGGGACGGAAAGGAGTCGATATTTATGAACTCCATCAATCTCCTTACAGCAAGTCTCCCAAGGGCAAATCTTCACGCCGTTCAAGATCTCATTCTAGGTCCGTGTCTTCTCGGTCTCGCTCTGGGTCGAAAGCATGCTCTGAATCTAGGTAACCATCCGCGTTATTCAGCACTTATTGTCTGAATGATTTACTTACCTCAGAGTGCTTCTACTTTAACTTCTCTCTGTCCAATGCCTTTTTCATCGTTTCTTTGTGCTGAATGTTTTTATTTTTTGGAGTTGATTTTCAGTCTTTTTCTCTTTTTAAGGTCTATTCTTTCACTACTCTGTTTTCTTGGTGTCATGGTCGAATCTGATTTGTACATTTGGTGGTTTTTTATTATTTTTGTCATGTTAAACTGAAGTGGACCTATCTGACGTTATTGCCTAAATGAATTAGCTAGTTTAATTGGTGGATAATTTGTCCAACATGTACTTTGTGGTGGGATAATTTGTTTTGTGTCGAAATGGTATGTGTTCCCTGAACTTGTGAAGATCAAATATGTGCGTCATTGTTCCCCTTTCTTGTAGCCAGCGCCGTGAATATCCTGAACTTTTACTGCATAGTCCTTTTAGGGGTACCAGTGCCGCTGAGCTGGTGGGTGGGTTGGGCTCATCTTGGCTCAGAATGTTACATGAGTATACAAAGTGTTGACTCCTGTTCTCATCTCTTCTGCATGTGCAAGAGTCCAATGTGAAAAAAAGATAATAATAATATGATAAGTTGGCCTGCACGGGACATGCTGGGCCCAGTTCCTTGTTGAACATCATGAAAACGGGCATGGCCTGTTGCACCACTTGAGGGTCTTCTAGATCTGAAATTGATTCCTCATTTCACTAGAACATGTAAATGGGTAAAATTTGGTTTACTTATTGACCAGACCTTTACAGTCATTTCCTAAATGGCTAAATGGAATCAATTTATTTATTGGACTGTCTCTCCAAAGGTGCACATTACTTTTGAGTTCTCAAAACAATGTGCTGAACAATCCCTCGTAGCTTCAATATTTTTCATTACCCCTCTCTCCTTAGATTCTTTTCTTCCTGTATTTCACCCTTGGATTATGCCTGAAGTGTGACATTGAGAAAATGTATCCTTTTGTCAAAGAATCATCACGTTCATTCTTTTTTTTTTCCCCAGATTGGAATCATTTTCTTTGTTTTTTAGATAAGCTTTTATGCGCAATTTGGGGATTGCATATTAGTATCTTGGTGGGATATGATTCAATTGCCTACAAATCTTTTGGTAGTGGAGGTATGATGTTTTATAGATGGAAGCTTTGGATACTTCATGGTGTCTGTGTTCTAATGAGCATCGCTAATGTCCATGGGTGCTAGATTGGGTACAAAGAAGATCTTGGATTGCGAGTGACGCAGGACTGTGAATTGCCCTTTGAACATGGAAACACCCTCTATTTGCGGTGGAAACATTTTCATTGTTGCCAATGCTGTTAAGCTACCAAAGCGTACTATCCAAGTTCTTTATTGGTTTTTTTGGCATCTTGTTGGTCTTTTAAAGAGTATCTGTTAGGTTTATATACTTAAGGTTCTGTTTCTTTTTTAATTAGTGTTATTATTTAGGTGATTTTGCTCCCCTTTTTTATATTTCCCCATGTAAATTGCTAAATGTTTGTGAGTTTCCTCTTATCCATTTTGGTCATGGTGACTCCGACGTGGATGTGGCATCAAGGCTCATGGATCAAAGTTATTAAAGAGGCATGAGTGGATATTAAATTGGGTTGTTTCTGGAACTTTTGCAGATCTCCATCAAGATCCAGATCCCTGACACCATCTGTGAGTTCAATCTTTTTATCAAGTTAAATGCTTGCTACCCAGTCTCTCATTAACAGATACTCTGTCCTGTTGGTTTATGTTGATATATAGATATTGCATATTTGGTACGCAATATTAGATAGTAGTGGATAGTGTATAATAAACAAGATTTTAGCTTATTTTTCATCTTTTGTATCATCTAGTGCTATCTAACTTTGAACTGGAGTTGAGTGTTTGTTTTTCTCTGCTTTTTATATTACCACTTCGTTACGACTTGGCGAATTTCAGCGCCAGAAAAAGGTTGGTAAAAGTCCAACTAGAAGCGGAAGCAGAAGCAAGAGTCCCAGCCAAAGTCGAAGCAGGAGTCTCTCTAGGTAGTCTATTCTAATTCACACCATATGATGGAGACCATTCTGTTTTTTGTGATCTAAGTGGATTCTGTTTTCTCAATGATTTAAACAGGTAACAAATTGCCGTGGTTTGATACAATGAATCCCAATGTTCTGCATGAGAAAGGATTATCATTCCTAACAAGGTTTTCATGCGAGTCTGTTACATTTTGAGCAGATTGGAATCACCGTATGTGTTTTGTTTCATGAACAAATTTCTGGAATTCTTGAGGCACTGTTGTTTTGTCTCGTGGTTGCTGGCTGCATGTATGATTTGTATTTCTTGAGAATCTCATGAAGGCTTTAAAAATATTTAGAATAGCAGTCCTGTAGTTACTATTTATCGAGCTATATTGGTTTCTAGGCTATATTGTCGGTTGCAGTTTATCCTTGTAACTTTAAGCCTGCAGATTGTTGTTGTGCTATTTTAAGATATGTTTGTGACTTCAAAGCCTGCAGTTTATCCTCGAGATAAATGCATAAAAAATTGTTAGATATGTTGCTACTACACCTGTGTTCCAAGTTATGGAACACGACTCGGAACGTGCAGCTATTGCTTTTGCATTACCATCACTACACGGGGCCAGGGAATAATACAACAAACGAAATTAGCTTCAATGCAAAAATATTCACGACCAGGAAGTGTATGAAACAGAATGCAGCAGTTTTCAATTGTTTGATCAATATGAAGAATATAACCGATTACCTTGTCAACAAATAACCTTATTGATGATGCAGATCGACTAAGGATGTATGTATGTCTTTTTTCGCTTTTTGCTTTTTACCCAAGGGGACGGTGTATGCTGGAATAGCTGAAATTAGAGTTGAACTAAGAGTTACTTGTGCTCAGAGATTTGCACCTTCAAACAACCAACTTCTCCTCGTCTAATCCAGGCACTACTACATCTCCCCATATACCGCTGTATTTCGTCCCAACCTCAGCTCCAGATCGTGAAAACAATTCAACTGCTGCGGGCAACTGTCTGTAGTACCTCTTCAAAGCATCGACCAAAAGTCTGTCTTGCGAACCGTGAACATGCCATACATACACGGGTGGAAGAAGATCATCTATATTTGCTTCTTGCCAGGCATGTTGCCCGTCCCTCATCTGGTGCTTGAATGCCAGGCATTGCCTTACCCTATGCCCTTTAGGCCCTACTTGGACTTCCGAACAATACCCACATGTTTTGACAGCATACTTCTGCATAAGTTCAATGACTCCCGACCTCAATTTTTCCCACGCCACCATGCCTTGCGCTGCAATACCTGCTCATTTGCACATGAATTAGCACTTCCATGAGGGTGGGAGCAAAGACTGTCAACCAATCATCACAAATTGAGAGTTTTACTGAAACTTTTGTTACAATGTGGTAATTTTGTCCATGTTTGTTAATTCGACTAACACAAAAATGCTGACTTGAAAGCTTAGTTGGCAAATAACTGAATTCCATATCATCTTTTCCAGTTAGTTAAACTAACAAACACTAATTGACTGACTGGCGAATTGTATCGAAGTTTAGTTTAGTGACCAACTTGAAGAAAAATGAAGCCCCCGTTTGGCCCCCATTATCCAAAAAAATTATTCTCTCTCTTATTTTCAACCACACAATCTTCCATGAAATAATATCATTCGTAAATTGAAAACTTTTTTTTTTTTTCAACCACACATTCTTCAAGAAATAACTATTCCAAAAATTATAATTTCGAATAATGGGATTCAAACGGGGTGATATTTAGTTTGTGACCGCTGGTGTATTTTACTTGGGGAATTAACATTTTATTACTACAATTGCCTTTTCGCACTATATCGGTTACCGGTACTTACAGGCAAGACAAGCCAAACAATGCTAAAACAGTGATGAGGAAGATCCTGTAGAATGAATTCATTTCGGAAGGATAATATCATGAAGGAATACCTTTGAGATCCTTATGAGGGAAATTTGAAGACCTTCCACTGTCATTCAGCCTCTTCGCCATCTCCCAAAAGCCGAACGTGTCTATGTCCTTTCGGGATAAATCATTTTTGGAGAACCTCTTTTCAAAATCTATCATCCTCCCAGCAACACAATAAACAGGGAATTCTCTTCTTCTTGTCGGGTGCTCGAGAATGTCCACACCGGCCTGAATGCACAGCTCCACAACAGCAGGAATTCGATCCACTTGTAGCTGCTCATTATGGGAAACGGCTCTTCCCAACCTATCATACAGATGAAAAGATTCCACAACGGGCAATACGTGCTCAATGCCACCACTAGCCCAAGTATGCTCTTTGTTGTTCTTACTACCGCTTACATTACATGTTCTAATTTGGTGTGGTGGACTGCCCACATGAACTTCTCCACAAACACTACACGAGACAAGAAGAGTTCACATCCGTCATTAGATACAAGAGTGAGTAAGGTTTTAAACGTTGGGAGTCCGGGCTAATTTCCAGATTCACAACAGGATCATTGTATTGAAAATATATAAAAGAACAGAGAAAATAAAGAATGATAGCAATATCAATAACAAGAACACAATACGTTTGCACACCCTAAACTCCAACAAGACTAATAAAGGCTCGTGAAACGA
>CAIGRP010102782.1:0-28340 GCA_903798385.1 Fraxinus cuspidata | reverse complement strand
TTAGTTATATCTCACTATACCATAGGGTTTGAGTTTTCTTTTGCATTTTGATTTTTCTTTCCCCTCCTTGATGAATTGGATTCTTGTAATTGAACTACGAGTCCCTCAAAATTTACAGACCCATTTAAATTTGCTCATTGACAATTATACATGAATAATGGTACAATCGTCAATGGGTTATTTAATTGGTTTTATATTTCATTTATGGCTGCAAAGTTAAACTAGTAGTTTTTATATTGGTACGAAACTTGATAATGAGGAAATAATGTTTTGGTTGGATATGTCGTAACATAATTTATCAAGTGAATGCAGTAAAATTGAAATTTTTCGATCAGCCATTTTTCAATAATGGAACCATAATATTGTCTTCTTGACCATTGATTTAAACTTGATTGGCTCATTCTTAAGTCTTTTTAATGGGAATCTGAAAAATAATAATAATAATTACAATCGGAAATAGTTCATAAGAAGACATGCATTCATCGTGTAGATAATCGTTGTATGATTCGAGCGATGAAAATTGTGAATTAGAAAAGAAACCTCATCACATGAAGTGTGAGTGCCTCAATGCCGATTTGAAAGATAATCTAGCTAAATGCATTGTTGAACAAATTGAAAACGCGAAACATAATAGTGAAGATGCCCAGAAAAAATAAAATGTCACAGAAAAATTCAATTTCTATTAACAAATTTGTCACTAAAAATCTAGCTTCACCTTACTATTTTTTTAAGTTTGTTTAGTACGGTACAAGAACATGGATATTAGTTATGTTATTAGACTGAGGTGATGTTAAAGATTATATCTTTGTTATTTATTTATTTTGATATGATGTTATATATGTGGGGCTATTTTTTACTATATTGGCCCCTCAGGGCCACTAAGATGAGTACATGACTGTAAACTTCAGGGCCTCATGAGATTTGTCAAGATGCGCACAAGATGATTTAGACACCCACGATTATAAAAAAAATTTACTATACTGGGAGGAATTATGTTCCATCCAGGATTTTATTATACAAGGATCGCATACTGCGCGTACAAAGGTTACAGAGGCTTCTCTTTTGCCAACATGCATGTTGTATAGAGTTGCTTGGTGATTCAAGACTCAATGAACAGGTATTTGTAGTCACAAGATAATTGTAAATAATAGCCTCTAAGATGTTCTTAATCATTTCTAGTAATTGTTCATTCTTTGATAAGCGAATGAAACTAAATCTCCAAGGAGTTGTGTTGTTTGTTGGTGTTATGAGTGTACACTGTAATTTTATTATTAAACTTAATACAATGTATGTTGAATGTTTTTTGTGTTCGTTGATGCTCAAGTTTTGAAATTTGTGTTTTGTGAATGGTGATTTGGTTTTTTAGGTGGTTTAGTCCATATTACAAGGGAGATAATATCCAATTTTTAAAAAAATATTTGTTGTTGAATCTAGTTGTTTTAAAAATACTACAATCTTTTAAAACAATTACGGTATTTTTAAAAGACTGCAATTATATATATATATATATAGAAGACTGCAATCATTTAAAAAAATTGTAGTCATTTTGGAAGACATATAGTAATCTTTTTATGAATTTGTAATTAAATTTGGTATCTATTTCTTCAACATTTAATATACCGTTTAAAAATATATAAGAAGATGAACTTCGTTATTTATAATTCATCGTGTTTCACTACACATAGTTCAAGTATGCGGTATTCGATTTTAAGTATACGGCTTATGATAAATTAAACCATCAAGTATAATGAAAGATAATATTCGATATTTAATTATAAATGGTGTTTGATTTCAACATATTTAGTTCGAAAATATATAGGAAGAAGAACTTTGTTTATACAATTCATTGTGTTGCGCTAACAATGTTCAAGTATATCGTAATTAGTTTTAAAGTATGCGACTTACAATAATGTATAATTCAAGATAAGATGCGAATCAAACTTCTAATATTATAGATTGTGTTTAGTTTTGACCTCTTTAGTTTAAAAAGTATAAGAAGACGCACTTCATTATATCCAATTCATCGTGCCTTGTCAATAATGTTCAAGTATAGTGTATTGATTTCTAAGTATGTGACTTACAATTGATTTGGATAAGTTAAATCATAATATATAACATTTTAAACAGTGTTTGGTTTGCTTTCAAAATATTTCGTTTAAATATGTATAGAAAAAAGGTGTATATAATCAAACAACGAGATGTGAATCTGAAAAATGACAGTTTTTTTGTTACAACTGAAAATGACTCTGATCGTTTTAAACGAATGTAGTCGTTTTAAAAGAAAAAGAATGCAGTTATTTAAACGACATGAGGCGTTTTTCATTCATCATTTGTTATATGAAATAAAAGAACATGAAAAAAAAATGTTCCAACATTCATAAAACACAAATTAGGTATGAATTACTACAAAAACTCACAACACAATGCATATAGTGTAATATACATGGGATCATGCTCCACTACACACTGTTTGAGTATACTACATTCTATTTTTAAGTATACGACTTACAATTGATTTCGATAAATTAAACCATCACGTATAATGAAAGAGCCAATTGAACTTATAACTTTTTAAAACGTGTTCGATTTCAACATATTTCATTAAAATGTACAAGAAGACGAACTTTATTATATACAACTCATCATGATCAACTATACACTATTCACCTATACATCTTACATTTGATTTTGATAAGTTAAAACATCATTTATAATGAAAGACGTGCCAATCAAATTTTTAACCTTTTAGACCGTGTTTAAATTCAACTTATTTCGTTTAAAAACGTATAGGAATATGAACTTCATCATCATGCTCTACTACACACCGTTCAAGTATATTACATTCAATTTTTATGTATATAACTTATAATTTGATTTTGATAAATTAAATCATCATATATAAAGAATGAGATGTTTTAGATTGTGTTAGATGTCAACCTATTTCATTTAAAATAGTATAGGAAGACAAACATCATTCTATACAATTCATCGTGCTTCACGACAAACAATTCAAGTACACCTTATTCAATTTTTAAGCACATCACTTACAATTGATTTTGAATAAGTTAAACCATCATTTATAATAAAAGACAAGATGTCTTTCAAATTTCTAACATTTTAGTATATGCTTATTTCAACCTATTTCGTTTAAAAACATATAGGAAGGGGAACTTCATTATTGTACTCCACTACACATTGATCCAGTATATCATTTCAGTTTTTAAGCATATGGCTTACAATTGGATTCGGAAAGTTAATGTATAAAGAAAGACGACAGTGTAATTAATGTAACATTTTAGACCGTATTTGATTTCAATATATTTTGTTTAAAAAATATTGGAAGAAGAAGTTCGTTATATGCATTTCATTCAGTTCATTGCGCTCCGCTGCACAATGTTTAAGTATATTGTATTTGATTTTGAGTACATGACTTACAATTAATTTTGAATATGTTAAACTATTACGTATAATAAAAGGCGAGATATCATTCAAACTTGAAAAATGATAAATGAAAAACGTCTGTAGTAAACAATTGAAGTTATTTTTCTTTTTTTTTCAAAAAAAAAGTTCCTAATCGTGATCTAAATGGATTTTCTGTTTACCATGGGTTGGCCACGACTATGCAAGGCTTTTATGAAATGAAAAACTACTGCAATCATTTTTACTCATAAAACGATTGTAGTCGTTTAAAACGACTGCAGTCATTCTTCATTATTCACTTTTTTTCGAAAAAAATGTTATAGAAAGGATATTACGATCATTTTATGTAAAGGACATTTGAAACATGAAAATGATACTTCAGACATTTTAACACAAAAGAGACCTTAAAAACTTATTTGAATGGCCTCAAAAAATTTTGAAGGGTTTGTTGATTAAGCCTTTTGTAAAACTTCTCCAATTTTCAATCATATTCACACAATAAAATATTTTACACGTAAACTCAAAATTATTCCATACCATTTAACCATATACATTCTCTAGCTGATTCAAACGAGATTCCAGGTGTCCCACTTTTTTTGGAAACATTTCCAGTTGTTTTGGCCTTTTACCTATTTCTTTAATTTGTGTTTGTAAACTATCTCCACAGAGTTCACCACCGAAACAACGTTTTTTTCCAAAAGAATGCCACCAAACGGGCTAAAATGTTTTACATGATACCAAGACTTAAAAGCTACCAAAGGTACGTCCCCAGAATTAAATGCTTAATGCCATCACCAAATTTGGAAGTTTTCTAGTTAAACGAACAATAATTTAGTATTTCACATCTTTGCGTTAGAAAAAAAAATAGACAACTCACCAAGTAGCCTAATAAAACTGGAAAACCTCCTTGCATATAAAAATGGAGCTGTATTGGGCTTAAATGTTACTTCTCCATCTATCCCAATAATTGAGTTTTTCTCTCCTTTAACCCACACAGCGAACTGAAATTTCTTTGGTTAGCAGCCCATGACTTGTAGCTGCTCATCAGTATCAGCAGCCAACTTGACATTTGCAAAGCAATAATTTCAGCAAGTTTTCGAAGGCTACAGTGTTTCGTTGACATCATGCAACCAGAAGAAGCTGGAACAACTTGAGAAGTGTCATTCCGATTTTCTGCGAATTCTCTTCTTTTGTTTCTCCTGCTCTCTGTACCTTCCACGTCGTTCCTCTCTCTGGCGCTTCTTTGAAAGCTGCTCTTCCTTTGAGCGCTCCACTTCTTGTGCTTTCTTCTTCGCCTCCTGCTTGAGCTTGCGTTTTTTCATCTAAAAAATGGTCATTTCGAATGTCAAATAAATTACTTCTGAACCTGACAAACATGTTTGGCTAAACTTCAAAAGAAAATTACAGCAATTACTAAAACCAACTTTTTTTTTTCAAACATGATTGGAAATGTTATTTTTACTTACTTTCGAGTACAAAAAGTTAAATTTCGAAAATATTATCATTATATTGCTGTCATGTTGAGTAACTTATTTCCAACTATAAAGTAAAATTCTTGCTTATTTACTCACAAGTATACTTTTTAAACATGCTTCCCGCTAAAGAGTACTTCAAAACAGTTAGGCACCATGTTTATTTCAATTCCATACTCTAATTCCAGGTTGCCAAATGAACACTATTGACAATTACCAGAAACCACCAGACTTCACAGAGATTCCACTTCAGCATTGGAACAAACTAAGACTAGAAAGGCCGGGTAGCATCATAGAATGTTATAATTCCAAATAACAAAAGGTCCAAACAAGCCATTTTCTCTTCTACACTTTAGTTTTCCAATAAATACCTTTTCATTTCTAATGAGCTGAAGGTGTTGGACAAGAGCGTGCACTTTTCGTTCATGAGGTTCCATAACAACAGCTCGCCTATTTTCAAGAAGTGGCTGCTTTCGGACAGGAATGTTCTTGGGCTTTGAGGCAAATGGCAGAGCTTCCTGTAGCCTCTGTGGAATAACCAATGGATTGAACTTCTTTGGCTTCCTTTCAACATGCTGTTAAGTAAAACAATACAAAAGGTAAAAGGTAAGGATGCTGTACAAAGAAAGGAATGTATTTTGTTATTCCGTGTCTTTCTTTTTTCCTTTTTTTCTTTTTCTAATTTTGGGGGTAGGCTGAAGTGCAAGAGGGAAATGAGTTTAAGACAGCGGGGAGTTCTCACCTTATAAAGTGAATCCTTGTTGACAGGTACCGGAAGATTGTGTTCTCTCCTCAATTCAGCGACTGTTTTCATTCCTTGCCATGTCTTATCACGTGGCTGCAGGGCTGTTGTTAACGGATTGTAAAAGCAAGGTACTTCAACTTGAGTCCAAGCACGCAGAAACACAATGTCGCCCATTTTGATTTTATCCTCAAAGGTGCATCTAGCAATGCCTTCTTTAGCATAACCACCCTTCTTAATTGACTTGTTACCAATCTCATCTTTTGCAGCCTAAATCAAAACAACATAAAAATAACAATCTCATGAGTTCCTACTTTCAAAGCAGTGGAAGTTTTCTAGCCTTCACAATCATTAATAATGATATATGTATAGTCGAACAAAGTTTGATGAGAAGGAACAAGAACAAGAACAAGCACAAAGGAACATTTATGGCACAGCAATATTCAACTAAGCCTTATTCTCAATAAAAATGTGGTCAGCTACAATGAATCATTTTTCATCACTAATATTAGTTCAAAACTATTACTACATCTAGTAAAAGATATCGTGCAACTAAATACTCAGCACCATATTAGAGCACATCAGTTAGGTCTACACCTCCCTCTTCTAACTTGCTCTACTAAGATCTCATCACTCTTAAGAATGAAAGGCCCTTGACGTATATGTAAGACCTACCCCCCACCCCAACCAAGTCACCATTTACTTGATTTCTCCACAATTACTGCCACCTCTGCTTGATGGGATGTGACAAATGAACTCATCCATGTATTAATTGATTTTTTTCTACTCGAACATTAACTTATAAATATTTGTCCTGTTGGCGGCATATCAGAATGTATCATTTCTACCATATATACGATAATATTTTGGTACTTTTTTATGCATTTTTCTTCTTCGCCCAACAAACTCTCACTGTTGACCTCCTGTCAAAAATGCTCAACAATTCCAATTTTATGGAAACTTTTTCCAGCACCCTTTTTAGAAGATCCCCACCCTGAAAAAGAACAGAAATAAAAGAAAAGTTTCTTATGACCATCCTCTAATTGTTGCTTCTTCCTAATGAATAGATTTCTAGATTTTCATAGAATGTGGATAGTCGTGATTGATTCCATGATGATGGGAAGAGACTGAAGTAACATTGGAAACCAAGCTTAACCATTGATAATTATGTGGGGTTTCAGGCTCAAAGGTGAGTGAGATAAATACCTTTTTCACTTGCCCACGTATTTTACTAACGGTTCGCACAGCAGCACCTTCAAACCTGGCAACTTCAAGACCTGAAGTAAACATGCCCTCTATGAGAGCAGTCTTCTTGAAGACCTTAGTGGGATAACCAACAAGCTTGATCTTCTTCATTATCTTTGCAGCATGGTTGAATTCCAGCACTGTTGCAGTTGCTGTGATCCTAAATGTTGCCTGCAGAATACAAACACCGAGTCAAGAGGGAAAGAAAACAAAAATTTAAGTTTTTTCTTTTGATGAAAATAAACAGTGAATTGCTACATGGAATTGTTATCAGCAGGTATAGAACCTCTAATTTGAACAAGAAAATGTTTTGTTGTGCTTTGTTAAACATAACACCAAAATCTATAGCATCTCTAATTTAAACAAGCAAATGTTGTGCTCTGTTAAACATGACTCCAAAATCCATATGCTCCCCCATGAATCAAGTAGACAGTTGAATTATCCATGCAATCTAACAAACTAAAACAGTAAACATGCAGTACCAAGATGCTTGTAGCACCAGTGTTTCAAAAGCACCTAAGAAGCACGCTTGGGTTGCGCCTTCTGGGAGGCATTCATTAGTAACCTAATGCTTAGGCTTTGAGTGGCGCGTGTCAAGACTTGTGCCTCAAGCTACAAGCCTCGAGATAGTTGAAGTTTGAGCGAATTGGCTCTTTTGAGATAATTGTGTGACCAATCTCAGCCATTTGGGCTGTTCTTTTCATGTCCCAGAAAATTTAAAGGTTTTTTGTGTTAGTAAACCCTCCATAAAAGGTAAAAAGAAAAGAATTTGAGATTAGAGAAGTGATCCCATTTTCAAAGCCCTATGTTAAACAGGAAAAATCCCATTTCATTCCGTTTTCTATTCTGAAATTCACATAGATCACCAGTCGTATTTATTATGCATTTAATTATTCTCCCAGTGCTCCAATTTGACAAAATAACCCCATAAATCTAGAGCGTATTTGGCTATGCTTAAAAGTTACTTTCTAGAAAGAAAAAAAGGTCTTGCTTTCTTTTAAAAAATGAGTTTTGTTAGTAAATAAAGTAACTTTGAAAATCATATTCGGAAAAATAAGAAACTTAAAAGTCAAAATTGCTTCAAGCACAACCAAACAAGCTCCCGTTCTTGCCTGTGCTTTAAAACAAATAGACATCCAAATCATAACTACTTTGTGCATAACATAACCAAAAGCTAGTAAAAGACAGACATTATACCTGGTTATTAGATAAGTTCTGAACAGCAACCACTCCAGTATGGGGAGGCGCAAGTGGACCCCAGAACATGGCAACACAATGCATGTGTTCAGGAGTGTATTTGAGCATGCGATATCGACCATTACGATCCTCAATGGCATATATGGGAACGGTTTGATAGCGTCTCCATCCCATAGAAACAATGATCGGATCTCTAGTCTTCAATACTTTCTTGTGCCATCTATGCCGCTTCAACCGTACCTTTAGAAGGTAACAAAAAGATAAGCATGCACTTGATATGTGATAAATAATGAGTAAAGTAGTAGTTATATGCAATTAACAATTCATTCAGGGCTGTTTGGTACAAGGTACTAAATAGAACTGACTGGACACTATGATGGCAAAAATTTAACTTATTTTTCTTTTATAGTATGGCCAAATGCTGTATAATCATCCGACTTACCAAACAAGCACTCTGTACATGAACAGAACAAATATAGCATAAAACTTTCAACCCCATCTGTTGCAAAAGCAGAATTATTACACCGAAAAGGAAAAGCACGCCACTTTCTAGATTGCAGAAAGCAAAGCAAAATAATTACGTCGTACTAGAAAACATTGTGCCTTCAAAAACTAGGACACCCATTTGGAACAAAAAGATTATAACAACAATTTTCAAGCAATGAACAAGCTCAATCAACATATTTGTGAGATAGGACTCTCGCATTTTAGTTAGTAGGGGATATTGTGACGTGAAAAGATATTAGGTGTAGATTTCCTATAAAACAAAATTCATACCAAGGCAATCAGTTACTCGAATCAAATAGCTACAAGTGTGAATTTTGTAAACTTTATATTTATTGCCTTTCGACCCCTAACAGGAAATAAAATGATGTGATATTTCACTCAGCATCTAATTACTGGCAAACCAAATAAAGCTATATATCTTCCTCCGTCTTTCTGCGTTTCCTCTCATAAAAGTTTTATTAAAGTACGCCAAGGAGGTGGAACCCCATGTACACTATCCATACTTGAACAAAAAATAAGGCGAGTTTGAGAAGCGTATTCCCAAACCAATGAACCAAAAGCATAACTAATGTCAAAGTACTCCTCCTTTAACAGTAGAGAAGAATAAAGGGTAACCAATCACCATTAGTAGTACAGGAGACAATTCTTTAATAAGATTCAGCAATAAACTAGCATAAGAGCAAATAAGGAATAACCTAGCAAAACAGTTAGTATTAAAGATAAATAAAGGATGATAAAAGAAATGTGTTTCTAACCTGCATATATCCAACATTCTCCTCTCCAAGTGCAAGTCCTCCAACAAGAATAGCGTGAGCAGGATCAAAATTTTCTACCATTTCAAAAGGAACACTAGAAACTTCTAGTCTAAGATAAGTCCCTGCTCTGTAACCTTCTATCTCAATACGAGTAGTGTCATCTAGTTCATTGAGTTCAGCCATATTTACTTGTTTCCGAAGTTCAATTTCGTCCTTCAACTGCAGAAATACTGAATTAAGTAACTTTCTTGACGTTTGCATAATAGCTTGTATCAGTACTAGAAATATTACCTTATCAACATACTCACTTCCATCAATTTGTCCATGGCTAAACTTGGTGTCACTTTTGCCATCATTGTCTTCATCAGGCGACTCAGAACTGTCATACGTGTATTTGAATTAAGGGCACAAAGTTCAATTATAACATGGCAGATGCCATAAAAATTAGCAACATAAGGCCTAACAACCACAATATTGCAGCTAGTCATAGATCTAAAGTAAAGAGATTTCAAGACCAGACAGTTCTCTCTCCGCAAACATCAAGAGCAATCACCAAATCATGTCAACCAACAAAAGTTGCAGTAATGGTTCATAATTAAGTCAGTCTTAAAAAGAAAAATCAAGCATTTCAATGCAGATCTAAATAAATTTTTTGCCAGCATTAATATCCTAATTAGCTAACACAACTGAAACAACGATATAGAAAAGAGATGTGCAAGTAAATTATATCTAAGAGAAGGATATTGGGCATCAAATTTTGCACGAAGAGCCAGTTTTTTCCGTCGTCTCTCCTCAGCAGTTAACTCGTCATCCTTTTGGACATTACCGAGACTGTCTGTCTGAGTACTCTCATACTTTTGACCTGTTTCCAAGTCTTCAAATTCACCAAATACACCATCATTGTCTTCACCATTAGCACCAGAGGTGGCTTCTGAAACTTGACCTCTCAATGCAGCTTTAGACCAATCTCCAGTAACAAAACGATCACGAATGCTTTCAATTAAATCTTCACTCCTCCAATCCTTTTCACTTGCATAGTGAATGAATTTGGAGCAGTCTTCAATATCCACATTACCATCATCAATCCCTTCCTTTGATTTCTGCAATTAATCAAATAGCGAAGCAACGACCATTATGCAATGTGCCAAGATAAACTTTGAACATAACCAAGATCATTACATAGCAAAAACAAGCAACGTGTGTGTGAGTGAGTGAGAGAGAGAGTAAGAGGACAAACCTTATTTCCCTCCCCTTTAGGCCTGAAGAATTCATCATCCTCACTTTCTTCCTTCTCGCTGCTGTCTTGCTTTTCATTTGAAGACTCTGACACAGGTTTCCCATATACGAGTTGCATGAGATTAACATTCTTTCTCGAGGCAGTTCGTTCTGCCAAGAACTCTTTCCATTTTGAAATGTTTCCCATGTCATCTCCTGCAAGACCATGCATCAACTGATGAGGAAAAGGTAAAATTTTCATGAAACAGAGAGGGAATCTTTTGGAAGGTGGAAAGAAAATTATATATATACAGAAAGAGATGCTGTTCAAATCATATATATTCGAAGTAATGAATCCAAACTATATACACACAAAAAGAGATGCTTTTCAAATCAGATATATTCACGGTTCTGAAACTCCAAATAGAATCATGTACTAATATTATATACAAATATCTAACTGAAGTAACAAAGAGTACCATCTCTAGCCTGATCTTCATCCTCATCTGAAAAATCAGAATGAGAAGATGCATCTTCATCATTGTCACTTTTTATTTCAGTATCGCTAGAACCCTGATCATTATCATCTGCTTCATCATCATCAGAGTCCTGCATTGAAAGGATCCACACCATGGTTGAGGCAAAAGCCACATACTTGATTGTAGAATTGAAATCTCTATGTAAAAGAAACAAAACTAAAATTCCAACAGGTACCATTCCAGAGAAAATTTATACAAAATCAAAATGTGCCAAAAGTCACATGATGTTTTAGGCTGTTTTCCGGTGCTCAGGCATTCAAATATGAAATGCATTCTGAAATGTATTGAAGTTTTAAAGAGGCCCAGGCAACAATCTTAACATGGGATACTAATCTTTCAAAAAGGACAAGTTTCAAGACTTGCTTCAGTAACACCAGTCTGAACTTTTATGCCTGTTGAAGACTTAGCTCCAAAATATCTTTTCATCATATAACTTATGTTTAACTTAGCTATTTGTCGGATCCTTCGGAGATAATAAATGTCTATATCTTAAATATGGTTATTCTTAGTCTCTTTACATTTTACATAATATTGTTATCTTTTGTCCAACAAATAGACGTGTAAATTGACCTTATTTATAACAAAGGCAGTTTCCACGAAAGAAGGGAGAATACACACTTTGGTGATACTGATGCTCTTTTCATTAATCTGTTTCTGATCACTATAAACTGATCATTTTGTCCCTCATTCACGTTTGAGAAAGGAGACCACCACCACAACAAGATACCATTTGAATGATAATTGAAAATTACCTTCAAATGATCAATATCCATGTCATTTTCAAAAATAGCTTTTCTTCGCACCCTTCCATCATGGAAATTTATCTGCTCCTTGACGTTTCTTTCAGCTGGAGGATGGTGGTCTGATGTAAAGTAATTTTCCTCATCAGAACTATCATCTGAAGTTCTCATAGATAAGTTCTTTTGAAGAATTTTCTCTCCATCTGAAGATTCTATCCTATCTCCATCCTCAGTGTGAGTATCTTCCTCTGACTCACCATCTTCATCTTGTATCTCGGATCCATACTGCTCCGCAGGCTCCAAGGCTTCCCTTTGGTTACCTGAGTCAGGAGCATCTGTTGAACCACTTGCTGCTTCTGATCTTCTCCCAAAAATCGAAATCTTCTTCTCTGTTGTTTCATCCAGTAAATATTCTGGATTCTGCAATGATTTAACCATTTCTACGCCATGGTCACGTTTCTTTACTGCGAAGGAAAGAATGCATAACAGTGAAGCAGAAAGCAAGAGGTAAAATGCCAAGACGCTGACTGAAATAAGATAGTTAATTTTTCACCTCTATAATTTTTCAGATCACTATTCTCACTCTCTGTTCTAGTTTCCATATATTCATAGTAATCAAAATACCGATGAGAGACTTAACTAAGCACGTGAACTTTTAGCTGGCAAGGTTTCATCCTCAATGCAAACTTGTAAGTTGTCATATTCAAATCCTTATTAACGTATGTGTATATTATTAATGCATGTACCAATAACGGAGAAGCACAGAGAATAAATGTCCATGCCAATTTCTAAAACTTAGTGAGTGTTTGGTGGGGATTAAAATTGGATTTTTAGTAGATTGTTATAGAAGTTTTTTAAATGTGTGGTTGAAAAACTGTAGGACCATGAAAGATGTGGTTAATATCGATTGTTTGACTTTGACTTAGATTAAAATCTGATTTTAATCAGAACCAAACAGTGCCTTAATATATAACATGCAGTAAACCAAACATGGGAAAGCTTGTGTAAATTATTTCAGAGAGTTAGAAATTATGACTATCCAAATTTTGCAGTATTAAACGACGGGGGAAAAGTACAAAATGAAAACAAAATATAAACCTCTTTGTGTTCCACTGGCATCAACTTCATCTTTAGAGTACTGAACAAAGTCATCTTTTATAGTTATGTAGACAGCATCCTTATCATATAAGAGATCCCCTATTCCAGACATAGGCGCATAAAATAGCTTTTCTTTATCACGTAGTCCCTTCTTTTTGGCAGCTGAAGGCAGAGGGCAAGGATCAGCTAGGGCTGTAATGTCATCCAATCTATAATCACCCACGCCAGCAATATGCACCTATAGTATGTTATAAACTAGTTAAACAATAGATTGCACAGAGTAATATAATAACCTTTTTCAGCAATAAAAATAGAAAATCATATCATAGGAGACAGGACAGTACCAAATAAGGAATATAGTTCCTCTGCAATCACATGAAAGTACAGATCCTCCTACATCTATATAAACACTGGTTTCTCAAGAATACACAAAGAAAGCATTCGAATTGTTGATTAATTGTCTAGCTTAGAACCAACAGTTCATTATCTAATAGATCTTTCCTTTCAATACTCTATCCAAGAAATATATATTTACCAAATTGTTCCTATTTAAGGAATGCTATTGGATCAAATGACACAGACATTGATTTGAAAATTATGGCTTTCAGATGAAACTTGGATTCATGTAACAGGAAAGACATTGATTTGAAAAAAATAGCCGGAAAGATATGCGACCATAAAAAAGAAAAACGANAAAGACATTGATTTGAAAAAAATAGCCGGAAAGATATGCGACCATAAAAAAGAAAAACGAATTAAGTAGAACAAGCTGACTGGGTGGTAAACCCATGTCAACTAACAATATCAAATGATAGATAACCATTTAACCCAAAGCATGAAATGAAAGATAGATACCATGGTGAATTCTGTCCTATAAAAGTCAGAAAACAAATGGTACAAGATAGAAGTATATAAAAGGAAAGTTTAGAGTATATGAACACCCAAAACAAAATTTTATTCACTTCTTGCTGAAACAAAGAATATACAAAAGATGTAAGAGACAGAATGTGTGCAAGTTAATAAGGGAGAGAAAATATATGAAAATCTTAGTCCGATCTTGAAAAGTTAACGGAGAGAAACAAGACTGATCTTGAAAAGTTTCGAACAGCAAAAATAGGTATTATAAACAGTTATAGTTTTACACCTCAACCCCTGGTTTGACAGCATTGTGATGAACTTGTAGAAAGTCCTCAGAATGCAAAATCCAACAAAATCAGTTGAAATCTTTCATCTAGGGCATTCTGGTCCAAACTTTTCTACTAACCTATTTGCAACTTAAAAAGGAAACTGAAAAATAAATGAAACTGGTTTGAGTTGTTTACCTTAGTTCCCTTCTTCAAATTACAGCCACGCAAATAACCATACAAGGTCACATTTCTGTCACATTTACTATTCATGCGCACCGTCTCTGGATGTGTAATATCTTCAAAGCGATCTACCAAGATGTAAGGATGAGAAACTCTCCAAGATAAAGGAGGAAACTTCATAACCGAAATAAACCTTGCAAGATTATGTATTTCGCGCTTAGTGTACCTGTTCATTGGCAGACCAATAGAAACTATGTAAATGCCCATCACTAACCCCTTAATTATTAATAAAGAAGCTGACGGTAACAGTCGCCCACTTACTTTCCATGAATAAGGCCAGATAAATAAAATAATTTGGCACCGTCATATATCTCAGTCCAGAATCGATGCTTGAGTCGTTGCTTTGTTTTCTTGAGTTTTTTAACATCCTTAAACTTGTCGAGGTGTGTAAGAACGCCCATTATTTTAGGGAATCCATGATTTTGTAATATGTTGAGGAATTCAAATGTTTCCTGCAATTGGAGGTAGAGCGATATTATAAGAAAATAACAAAAAAAAAATGTATGTTCTAGTTTATGATAAGAAAACTAAATGCCAATGTAACTTAAACCAAATGCATAGGGCAAAATGATTGCCTGCCTTAGGAAATATTAGACAGTGGCCAGTGGAAAATCCAACTATATTCGAAATGTGACTATTAATTTCAACATAATTTTGCAAGAAAATTTAAACCACGGTGAACAATGAATCCTACAAATCGAGAGTATTAAAATAATGCAGTGATGGCTGGAAACTTATCAATTGATCAAAGGGGTATATTATTATCTTGCATGTACAAATTTCCTATTAACACTCTTGCAACAAAAGAAATGTGATTCTTCTACATGACCTGGCTGTTTTAGGGAACAATTTGCTTGTTCCCAGTTTAGAGTTTTGATTGTCTAGATGGCACAAAGGTAATGAATTAACAAACT
Source organism: Fraxinus cuspidata (assembly GCA_903798385.1). Lineage (NCBI taxonomy): Eukaryota > Viridiplantae > Streptophyta > Magnoliopsida > Lamiales > Oleaceae > Fraxinus > Fraxinus cuspidata. The sequence goes on along the minus strand of CAIGRP010102782.1, from coordinate 13,129 downwards.
TCACTGCACATACAGACAGGAAGTCAATGTAGTTTGCCTAATCTCACTATTCCTCCTATGTTTGACCCGACTGAACTGCTTTCGATTTATAAATTAATGGCATAGGTAATCTAATCTCCATATCTGACCAGATCTCCTGCCCCTGGGTCTGCCTCGACTCTAATCAAAAATCTAAATTTTGTGTCAATCCCTCCATAAAGCTATGTATACATGTTTGTATGTGTACTTACCTCCATCAGACGCAGATGTACTCCTTAAAACTTCCTGATACTTGGAAGAAATTACAAGCAAAAAGCAGAAACCAACAAGTAGAAGAAGCTCACCATTTCAAAACCATAGCTTCCATCAATGAGAAGCAAGGCCAAATCGGCAAACTTAGCACAATCGATCATCCCATTAATGTCATTTGGACACTCCACAAACTGCAGTCTCCTTTGCTTACCTACACCAAAATAAATCAACAAAGCATTATCAAGCCAATAACAAAAACTAAACACCAACATAAATCGTTGGAATTTCACCCAGTCAGCATTCCCTTTTAATTGCTACATTCTCCAGAAAAATATAAGTGGGCATTGGTGTTCTCTAGGCTTTAGTCATTGAAAACATGTGAAAATTATTTGAGGTCATCTTTGGTTTGGTAAACGGAAAGGCTCATTCATGCTCTAACTTCATTCTCTGTTTTTCCAAGTGGCAGGATAATGAAGTAGAGCAACTTTGTTCACTTGTCCTTCATTTTTGTTCCCTCCAACATTGATGAAGCCATCATAACACTGATCATTAGAGAAAAAGAAATAGAACAAGCTTGCTCAACCTGATACAATAGTAATTGGACCTCGAACTTCAGGTACATTATGCTTCGTGTAATGCTTTACAAGACATTTGATCAGCAAGGACTTCCCCACCTGCAATGAAATCGACGAATCTCATCCAAGTCGATGGCTGTTGCATAAATTCATTACCAAGTGGAATAAATGTTACGTTTATACAAACCTGGGGAGGTCCCTGGACTACAACAACGAAAGGAGCAGGTTCTCCTGTGGAACGATCCATCATTGGGATATGAAGCCTCCGCTGCTCCTTTTCAGTAGCTCGTGCTTGCAATCGCTTTGCTTTGACGGTTGAAGTAAAGGCAAACGCCTATCCACAGAGAATACATTATAGAGAGAGCAGTGTCATCATGTCAATGCAAAAGACAACTAAAATTCGGTGCTTAATGATGTAGCGCGAAAAATTGTTGCTTTAGAAAGCAAAGCCACATCCTCCAGAATTATACAAAACTAAGAAAAATAAAAGCATCAATGTAGAGGTACAGTAAATGTTTGTGTTTCCTTAAAATTAGTCGACAGCATTATTTCTGTTAAAATTAAAATAACAAAAGTTCATTATGAAAAAAGCACAAAAAAGGCACAAGCTACGATCTTTCTGGACATACCTTTGGATTATGCAACTTTTTCTGTTCTTTGGAGAGTTCATCGTTAGAATTCGGCTTGGATTTTGATTTCTTCTTGGCAGAGGCTCCGACTTTCCGTGACCTGTGGGACTTGTGTGGCTGCTCGCTGTTCCCTTCCTGTTTCTTCTCCTTCGCCATGGTTGTAATTCAGCTTGTCTCTGTATGTTTGTGCAGGAGGATGAAAAACCATAAACAACCGCATCAAAAAATCAAGAGAAATATTGTTGAAAAAATCAATGCTGCTAGAGAAAGATTGCCATCAAGAAACAACAATTCACAGCAAACAAATCGAGTGGATTTCAACCCCTAAAGCCCGTTTTAACACTAATACAATCCGATATTACCTTCCAAGTTTGGCGATGAAGAAGTCGAGTAGAAATCACCGCGACGTGATGAATATGTCCCAATTCTCCGATACTACCGCAAATAATACCTAACAGACATGGGCCAGACTTTTAATTGGGCTTTACAAATATTTTGGGAAAAAAAAAACATATTTGCCCAATTACAATTACAACAAAATATTTCATAAATTACTATGGTAGGGTAATATATTTATAAATATATATATATACACACTACCTTCTAATTAATTTTAATCACACATTTTATGGGGTCCACAACTTTTCAACCACACATTTAATCAATTTTTATTAAAATTTACTAAAAATCTAATTTTAATATACAACAAACAGGGACTAGAATCCAAACCCCCTTCTTGTAAGCAAAGATAAACTTGCATTAAATGCCTCTTCCAATCAAAAGAAATTCAAATTTAAGATTGTTAACATACTCAAAATTTGCAGATTTCACACACAGATAACTCTTCATCTCCCTCTATTGACCAGATTTCATATTCGAATTGTGCTGGAGAATAATATCTTCGATCAATTTTGATAATTTGCGGGTTTTTACATCTAATGTAACTCTCCTTGTACAAGTTAATAATTGATCTTTGATATGAGTTGAAATTGGTGTTTTTGCTTCTTAAGTAATATGCACCGTTTTCCAGTTTTGTAATTTTATAAAAATGATTATTACAATAAGACTGGAAAAAGTAATAGACTCATTAACTTGTGTAGTGGATTGTTGTTCAATTTTGGGGGCAGCATTTTTTTTAAAATATTTTCACACTGATACTATGTTACTTCAAAACGTGAGTTGTGAAATAACTATGAAAGATTACATATTGTTAATGGGTATGATTTGATGTCGCCACAAGATGCGATTCCACTCCCTAATGACTAAATATGTGAATACTTAATGCTTCAATTTTTGAAATATATAGAACTTTAAGGTTTCTATCAACAGACTGATGATAATACATATTACTGGCATTGCATCCGCATGTGACAAAATTTGAGTTTTGAATTAACACCGACAATCTTTTAATGCCGAAGTTTTATATTGACAGGCATATCCCTAATCTTGTCAAAATGCACATCTTGAAATTGATTTATAATGAGTTGAAGATTGCTTGATATTTGTGAACGATTAATCTTTGGAATGATTTTCGGATTTCTCAGATAGAGGATTCATGTGAGAATCGATTTTCAAAGAATATGAGAAGACAAGAATTAGGGATTTCGATAGTGCTGTAATTGACCCTTTTTGAATTCAACTTATTTCATGTTCTCCATTAATGTCATTTCCTAAATTGAATAAGCAATTCAAAAAGCTGATAATGGCCAAAAATATTCATTGTTGTCTGTTGAATAATCACCATGCGATCCCGTACTACTACATTCCAGAATTCGGCTCAATTGGAACATTTTTTCAAGATTCAATAATTGAAAATTCAAAGTAATGTTTGGCATCATACTTCGTGTTTCAATTAGATGTAACTCGTGTCATATTTTTTGAAATTTGTCATGTAATAATTACCTTGACCATCCTTACTTCTACAACGGAGAACTCGTAGCTTGTCTCTACAATTTGTGGATTGTAAGACATCAATCATGTCGATACGTAATGCATATGTTGTGATACGTGGATTCCTACTCAATCTTAATACACGAACGTCTCCTATCAACCTTCAACTCATTCTCTATCATATCGACAATATATATATATTGTTAAAAGAAGCAGGATTTACATACTCTCATTAAATTTCAGATATAAAATATATGCAAAATACACGGACAAACGATAAAACCCTAATCAACGGAAAATGATAATTAAATGTTGATATGTGTGACATGGTGTGTATTATAATTTGCGGTGGATCTATAGAATAAAGAATTGGTGATTAGGTTTTAGAAATTTCTTGGTAGGTGATTCAAGGGAGAAACGATCTATAAAAATTTTGGTTCGAAATTTGAAAGGATGCGATTTTAGGAATCTGTGATTAATTTGAAAAAACTATGGTTTGAATAGTATATTTCGGAGAACGTATAGTTAAAAAATGGAAAAAAAAAATTGGATTTATAAATAAATAATTTAATGTGTGAATATATGGTTGAGAATGAATATGAGAAATAAATTAAATTAAAAGCCATCAAATAGGGGCTTAACTTTATTCTTTCAAAAATCAAACATATGCTATAACTCCACCACACCTATTCTTTTATCCATTCCCCAAGTCACAATTCACATCCACACCACAACAACTACCGTCTGCCACCATCATCGTCCGCTACTACTACTTCATCACTAGGAGAATCAAATGGCGATATGTGTGACATGGTGTGTATTATTCTTTGCGGTAAATCTATAGAAGAAAAAATTGGTGATTAGGCTTTGGAAAATTCTTGGTTGGTGATTCAAGGGAGAGACGATCTATAGAGATTTTGGTTTGAAATATAAAAAGACGCAATTTTAGGAATTTTGTGATTAATTTGACATATTAAGTAGTTAAGGGCGTGTTTGTTGGAGCGTAATTTATGTGCGCTTTTGTTGGAATAAAATTTGTTAAGTAATGTATAACAAATATGATTTGGTTAGTTTTCCATATTTCTATTTGACTATATAAAAACAGTATTTATGGTAAAAAAAAAATATTGTATAGTATATTCTAAATATTTATTAAAAAAATAGGTATGTGGCATAATTTTTTCAATATTTTTCTAGGCTTATCATTTAAAAATCAAATTTTAGCCCCATGTTTGGTGACATTTAATTTGAAAAAATATGTTTTAAATAGTATATTTTGGAGAATGTATAGTTAAAAAATTTGAAAAATTTTCGGGTTTACGTGTGAATACTATATTGTGTGAATGTGTGGGTGAAAATGAATATGATAAATAAATTAAATTAAAAAAAATGAAATGAAATAGGGGCTTAACTTTATTCTTTCAAAAATCAAACATATACTATTACTCCACCCTACCTCACATCCCACCTATTCTTTTATCCATTCCCCAGGTCACAATTCACATCCACACCACAACAACTATCATCTTCCACCATTGTCGTCTGCTACCACCACTTCATCACCATCGTTGGACTAAGCAGCGCAAGCTACTGTTTGCAGCAGCTTGCTTTCGCTTAGGGCATCCTAAGATGGCGCACAGTGTGTCACCGACGTCAGGGAGAAGAGATGGAAGCCTTTAGTGCATTTTGTGAAATTGCAAGCCCCTATTTGCAATTTCAAATATGGGTGAGTCTGCAAATGGTTATTGTTGGTGCAAGTGGTAGTAGTGGTAGTGAAGTGATGTGAAGTGGCATTGGGTGGTGGGACGAATTGCATTTGTGACTAATTATTTGGATAACTGTAATAAAAAAATATGTAGTTTGTGATCAATAAATAATATGTGACCGATAAAATGGATCATTTGTGAACTATAAACAATACGTGACCTAAAAAAGTGTGATTACGACTAAATCTGTAATTATGACTCACAATCTGTGTTTTTGTGATTGTGATTTTTTGTGATTTGTGACTGTGACTATAAATTGCATGTTATTGTGATCTTGATCTATTTAATTAATAAGTTACAAAATTGTTATCGGGTGGCGTGAATGTGACCTTCTGATTTTGAAACTTTTTCACGAGTTTTAGATTTTAAAGTGTATCTTCAAGCCTTTGTAATTATGTATTTTTTTCCTTAATAGAAAATGTAACATAATGGACTCCTATCGATCTCTAATCCTTTTCTCACGTGGGCCTCAATCAAATAAAGTAATAAATTTTAAAAAGGGAAAATTTCATAATTAAGATGTTAAGTATCACATATTTCAAAACTAAGAAAAAATGTTTCAAATTTCAAAAATCAGGTACTAATTAAAATTTATTTATGATTTAATTAATTAAATGAATATAATAAGCTCACAAATTTATACAATTTAGTCACAAATTAACTATTTAAATAGTCACATATTATTTTTGGTCACAAATCAGAAATTTTATATGTCACAAATTATTTTACTTTCACAATTAAAAAATTTTATAATTCACAATTTGTTGATTGATCACAAACCAAAAATTTATACATCACAATTTATTTATCGGTCATAAATCATAAAAATTATAAGTCACAATTTATCAGACAGTCACAAAATTTCAATCAGAAATTTTATATGTTACAAATTATCTTACGATTCTAATTCAAAAAATTTATAAGTCATAATTTGTTCATCGGTCACAAATCAAAAATTTATACGTATCAATTTACTTATCGATCACAAATCATAAATATTATAAGTCACAACTTATCAGACAGTCACGAATTTTCAAATTATCGGTCAAATTAACAATTTTTTAGGCCACACATTATTTTTTAGTCACAATTTATCTTTTTCGTTGCTCACATATTGCTTATTAGTCACACACCAACCAATTTATTGGTCACAATTAAGAAAACAATTTGTGACAATCACCTCCGCCTCCAGTATTATAACCACCAACGCCATATGTACCACCACCACCTCCAACATCTCCTCAAATCCATTATTGTTAACACCGTCACCACCATCTACACTCTTCACCAACGTGACCACCATCTCCACCACACCACCACCACCACCAACCAAAAAATCCCCAAACTTACCGTCATCGCTATCGTCGTCATCTCCACGACCACCACCAACACTGTCATCGCAATCACCACCAATCCACAACCACAACCATAGCCGCCGCCAACACCATCTCCATCATAGCCGCTACCACAACTACCATTTCCTCTATCTTCATCTCCAACACACCACAACCACCAACCCCACTAAAAAATCTCCAAACCACCACCGCCACCATGATCTCCACAAATCGTACAAATCCACCACACCATAACAGCCTCTACAAGTCCACCAGATCACAATTGTGGTGCTGCCACCATCGCCACCCAACTGAAGCAGCAATAGGGACGAAGCCGCTCTGCGACGTTTACACGACGCGACGGCGCAGCAACAACATCACCCCTTTGTGGCACTCACATCAAGCATGGCCTTGCAGCAACTATCACAGATGTCTTCAACGACAAATGTCACCCAACGACGACGACAGTGGTCTCATGGAGAGGGTAGAGAGAGACGAGATAAGAAGAGAAAATGGAGAAAAGAAAAGAGAGAAAATGATTTATAGTTTGTGGCGGATGCGTTAAGGTGTGTATTTAAATTAATTTATAATATTATTAATATTAACATATTGATTTATAATATTTGAATTAATATCTGATTTTTATATAAATAAACATTAGATCTGATTTTGAAATTGAATCTTGAAAAATCTGGTTAAGTATAATTTTCACTTAAAAAATATATATATAGATCAACAAAAGATTTAAATTTTACTATTGAAGTATTAGGTGATTAACAAGTCCTTGTTTGAGCTCCATTAAAATGAGATTTGGGATAAAAATATTTTTTGAAATAGTGATTTCTTAGAGAATAGTGGTTAAAAAATAAGGAAAAATTTTGGATTTACGTATGACATTATTTTATGTAAGAATGTATAGTTGAAAATAAGTTTTAAAAAATGCGTTGAAAAAAATGGAGCCCAAACAGGGGCTAAAAAATTGTTAAATCGGAATTTAGGAATTTAATTAATTCAAAAGTTTCAGATTTTTTTAACTTGAAATTGTTCCCACAATTATAATAATTTAGCGCTATGTTCTCTTTTTTTATTACTACATAGAAGGAGAGTGAATCGTTAACTTGATTTGTACAAAGAAAAAAATTATTATCCTTCCATTTATGTGATTCGGATAATAACAAATTTGTGATCACAACTTTACAATATATAATGTAAAATTATGCGAGTCATATCGATATGGTACTAAATATCACATCAAATATCACAGTGGTCACATTTGACAACCATTTTGGGCAACATGATATGAAAGGGAATATTAGAGTCCTTTACGGGATAGTTTTGTTATGAAAAAATAGTCACTATAGCATTTATCAAACGAGGTCTATACAACAAATTTAGAAAAAAGACGTTCACTCGTATTAGAACTTACTCAATTGATTTCCAATAAACTACGAGTAATGAAACTTTTGAAAGTGTAAGAAATTGAAATTGCTTTACATAAATTTTGGTCTTCTATTTTATAACTTGTCAAAGAAGTTGACGCGAATTAAAATGAGACCACCCATCTTCAATTATTGAAATCTATTATTTTTTGTTTTCTGAATTGATATTGAGTTTAAATTTTTCTTATCAACCGAAATTTGTAAAAATAAAAATATAATATAAATGTACTAATCAAGGTGAAAGATGCGGGTTCGAGCCCCGTTAAAGGCAGTGGTGAAAGCCTTTTTTTTTAGGTCATCTAATAGGTAGGTGTAAGCTCTAAGGAAGGTGTAGTCGAGGTTGATTACAATTTCTCAAGTGTGCATTTCAAAAATTATAGTTACTATTGTAGCATATACTCACATGTCTTCTCCAAATTTCTCAAAAAAATAGAAAAGATATAAATGATACAAGTAAAAATAGTAAATTAGGTTACAACATTCATGAAAAGTTAATAATTAAGCCCTTGTTTGAACCCCATTTTGAAGGGAAAATGCATTCTTAATTATGAGAATGTAAATCATGTAAGCTCAATATAATATTAGGACGTTGACAATGAGCCTAAGTAAAATGAACTCAATATCTAAATATACCTAATTTACTAATGCAAGTCTTAAAATACTACCTAAAATGTGTTTAAAATAATTTAAAAGCATGAGTTCCTAAATTAATGCAATTCCTAAAACTAATTGTGATGCAATAATTAATCAAAATAAGTGAAAATAAATAGAAAAATTAGTTAATTCTCATTAAGTTCTTGATTTATAGTCTTAAGATTGACTTTTGCACAAGTATTTTTTGGCACTTTGAATATGGTTTTGGATGTTCTACTTAACTTGCTCAAATTGACTTTATTCCATATTGCAACTTTCCTCCAAATTTTACCCTTCTCCAAGTAATATGACTTTCCTTCATCAACTGTTTCGAACTCAACTATGTACACCTCGATTTTCTTATAGGGTTTAATCACAAATTCAATTTTTGAGGAAACGATAAAAGTCGAGGGATTGCATTCTAATTTCCTCTTCTTTGAATGCTACTAATTATTTTTGGTCCGTTATAATTAATATCTCAATCTTTTCATGCTCATCTTCTTTAATTTATGCATTCTTGAGTTCAACGTCCGTATTCAAAACTTTTGGCAAAAAAAAAAAAAACAATGACATTTTCATGGAAAGTCTCCTCCTCTTGTTGTAATTCTTGGAAGCCCAGTAGACATGATTCCTTTAATTGATATTCATTAATAATCGATGGAGGAAATAATTTTACAGACAAATCACCAACTTCAAAGTTTGGCAAGAGAAATAATGCAACAGGGTAAGTCACCCAGAACAGTTTCATCAAATTCACATTCCACCTTTATATCACATAGTCGCTATCTTATAATGAAATCTCCCACGAGCATATAGCCCACGTCAATTTCTTGAGTTGCTAATTATTGTTGCCTTATGATAAAGTCATATACAAGCATTTTATTGAAATCAACCATAGTCATCCTTCTATCTTTGGTCTTTTTATATCCTGTAAAGGAGAAGAAAGGAACAAACTAAAATGGGAAAAAATAAAAATACAAGAATACGTGTAGAAATTCGAATTAGTGCTAAAATAAATCGAATCAGAACTAAAGTAACAATCCCCGACAGCGACGCCAAAAATTTGTTACGAAAATATTCTTCATTTGAATTACTGCAAGTGCAGGTTCGTGAACAAGTAGTAAAATGAGTTTTGAGTCCAAATATCGTTCACACTGAGATTATTCTAGTTTAAATTCGAATTAACTTAGTTTTAATAGAAACAATTGAAATTTGTGATTTTTCCTATAAATTAAATAATATGCTTATGAAAGCAAGACCCAACTTAATTAAATTAAATGCAAGATTATAAGTAAATACAAGTTTTATAAAAATATGATGATGAAAAGTGTATTAAGATTTTGAATCCCCTTATATCAATCCCCTTTATTTCCGAAACTTATAAATTTGACAACACGATTCAATTATGAAGGCCAATATCCCTAATTTGTTTAACAATTTTTTTCGAGTAGAATTAAACCTATTTTTACATGTGAACAATATATTTCCATATTATTTTTGTTATGTAAACAAGATTTTGAGTAAAAAAATATATTTTGTTTTACAAATTAATAACTCCCAATACCTTTGTGATTTTATTTGGAAAAAAAAAACGATTATAAGGAATCAAATTTATATCGAACTTTCCTTATTGGTTTCTCCTTAAACCAAAGTTATTTGTGAGTTTCTTTTGTGGTTAAATGATATGTTCTTACTTATTCTTTGCAGATTATTTTAGTAATTTTTTTTTATTTCCTTAGAAATCCTTTTTTTTTTAATAAAAGGAGTATTCTAGAAAATATTTTGAACTACAAGAAAAGAACCAGACGTTTTCATAGGGAGACGTTTTTGGCTAAATCTTCCTTGAAAATAATTCTTGGCAACCTATGTTCTTGAAGAAATTGAAGATATCGGTCTTGGTGTGAAAATTAATTCACTATAGCGATGATATTTCGTCGAGAAAAAGAACGGATTGTTATTCCAATTTGTGAAGGATTCCGAGTACATTTGCAGGAGTGGCACAAGGCCAAGATTTGCGGGTTTATTTCTATTATGATACACTTCAAAATGACAAAAAACAATGAATGTTTGCTTAGTTGCTTTTTGCTTTTATGTTGTAGTTCCAAAATAGTTGAGATGTTTATATCACGTTGATTACAATGAACTATTTGAAATAGCATGGGGATTAATGTTTTTTCTCTTAGAGGTTTACCATGTTATATCGTGTCTTTAACATTAAATTATTACAAAAAACACAATTTCACAAATTTTGAAATTTTGGAACCTAACTCGTAAACCTTCACAAGCTAGTTTTGATGTATTGGTCACTTTGTAGTCAATTCTCATGTATTGGTAAACTAACATACTCAAATTGTATTATTGTATTAATTTAATTGGTTAATTAATAAAAAATTATTACTTTTCTAGATTTTAAACTTTTACTTAGTATCAGAGACACTTCAATTTCTTACAAGTGAGATCCCGAAATCTAGATCAAGAATTTTGTGAAAGCAATATGTAGATCTTTCACCTTAGATGACATGAAATGTGATCATTAGAAGCAATACATAGATCATTGACCTTAGATGACACGAACTATGATCATTAGAAAAATTTTAATGAGGACTTCTCCACATTCCAATTACACAAGGGTGTGGCACATAATTCTTATTGGTTTGACTCCAAATAGTCACAATGATAATGAACCGCATGTTTGAGCCCCCCTTTTTTTTTGGCCAAAATGTCATTTGGAATAGTATTTTCTTAGAAAATGTGTGATTAAAAAATAAGATTTTTTTTTTTGCTTTATGTGTAATATTATTTTATTGAAGAATGTTCGGTTGAAAATAAGAGAGAAAAATGTATCTTGAAAATAATGAGTACCAAACAACCTACTATGAAGATTGATTGGAATATGGGTGAATAGAATTTAAATGATTTAAATCAATGTCATTGGAATTACATATCCTTAAACGCCCTATTTGACGTCGTTGATGTTACACAATTTTGGTTTGATTCTAAATGCGAGGTTGCAGAAGAGGCTTGGGACATCTTACAATAATTTCATGAAGAAACAAAGTTTATTGAGTGAATAAAACCAAAAATCCTCTCCATGGAATCTAAAGATTTAACATATGACACATGAAGTTGCTTCTAACTCATTAAGGAATACCACATCAAGTTCAAACATCTCAGTGAACTCATGTACAGATCCAAAAACTTAAAAGACTCTTTCTTTAAAAGGATTGGACGATGCAAGCTTCTCAATTGAATATGCAAAAATATGCATGATCGATGTTGAAAAAGGAGGCTGAAAAGAATCTTGTGTTGGAATCCACAATTTCAAATATGAAAACTGAAAATATCAATGATAAAGTGAAGATTGCTGTAATTGTAAAATTGTTCAAGGAAAAAGTTGCACTTATTATCAATTTTAAACCGAACTTAATCATTCCCAAGAGATCTAGACCGTCAAACAACTTACCATTGGAGCGGCTCGTTTGAATGATGTGTTGAGCTATGGAAGGACCACCAAGTTAGGTTATGTTGAATGTAGAAAAGAAAAGAAGTACGTCGAAAATGGTGATTTTTGTAGAAGGAACAAATTCCAGAACGTTGGTTAGAAATCAATCTGCTGCTGTTAATTTAGGTGTTGTTAAAAGTGTCACTAGAACTTCTTGTGCAATTCATTGAACGTTGGTTAGAAATCAATCCGCTGCTGTTAATTTAGTTGTTGTTAAAAGTGTCACTAGAACTTCTTGTGCAATTCATATTAAGACTAGGACTTCTACTAACGTTGAGACTGTAGTTGGAAATCTTGTTCTGAATAAAACTAGAGCTCGTACACAGTTTCGGACTAATGACAAATTTCTCTTTTTTGGATATGGGCCATCATATAACCCTAATTCTCTTCATATTTACTTGCACTGTGGAAGTTAGATAAGTTTGGGCTAGAAAGATTGACTTAAAATTCTATGAAAGCAAGGTGATTCTTTGTTCAAGAGGATATTATAGGTATTACGATTTTTTTTTTTTTTTTAACACGAACAAATTTGTAATACAAAAGAAGTGATCTATGGAAATATGTTATTCGAAACTTGAAATTTGGGACGCTGTTGTAATTTTTTAAACGAGGGATTGTTTCTATATTTGTTCAAGAATGTATTTTTGTAATAATAGTGTTAAATATACACTCCTTCATTTACATTCTTTTTTATATTACCTATATTTTTCAAAAATTGTGGGCGAAAAGACTATTTTTGTTTTTAGACTGTCCAATGATGTTTTGTCTTGTGATACAATATAAAAGATGATGTACACGTAGTATGACTGTTTTTGTAATTCACTGGGGAAAAAATATTACCTTTGGAAGAGAGAAGAAATTGTACGCATGGTTAAATTAGTTTTGTTTTATGTACACTTGTAAAATGGTAGAAGTGGAGAGTACGCCACTTACATACTATTTACTCTTGTTGGGGGGCTCAATTATTTTAAAAATGCATTTTTTTCTTATTTTTAACCCCTACATTCTCTAATAAAATAATATTACATGTATATTCAAAAATTTTCCTTATTTCTTAACTACACTTTCTCCAAAAAAATTACTATTACAAATTATATTTTTCCCAAAATTTGATTTTAATAGAGCCCAAA
>CAIGRP010102775.1:0-14577 GCA_903798385.1 Fraxinus cuspidata | reverse complement strand
CGATTATCAAATTAAATCTAGAGCATTTGTCTTAGGTTGTCTGGTAATTAGAGTTAATTGGGTCGCTTGTATTTTAATTAATTATAAGTGATAAGAGATATGAAAATAATTCAAACGGTGAATATTCAAAATATGAGTTGATTTATACTTGCATCGATGATCAATTATAAAGTTCCGAAGGTGGATATTGACTTGGACTAATGATAGTCTTTTGATCGTTTTCGTTAATTTAATTTCATTGTTATTAATTGCGTTATTTACAATTATTTGCATACAAAAACCCCCAATCATTGTACGAAGCATAAAATATTGAATTACATACTCTTCGTAGGATCGACCCTTACTTCCACTACTACATTAGTTTTAGAGGTTAAGGTATTACTTTTGGGTGCGTGCTATAGCACACACCATATCCGCATCATTATTTTAGTTATAAATTCATCAAAACGAATATTCTCATTTTTTTTATAGTTTCAGTTAAGGTTACGGTAAGTAGGATTATAACTAATCTATCCTTGTGGGATGATACTCGACTCAAAAAGTCCACTTTATTACTTATTAACGAACTGTATACTTGCGGTGATTTTAATTCGAAATATATTTTGTGAACAAGTTTTTAACTAAGCGATCGCATAGAATAATAAATTTTCCCTTGAAATTCTCTGAAGCCTTCTATACAGTCGCATGGATTTTAATTTATGTGGTCACATAGTTATAAATTTGTTTGTCGAACAATCTTCAATATTTTTGTCGTACCTTTCTCTTTCGATATCCGATTGAGATGATTCAAAATGTATTGAAAAGCTAACTCAAAGGGATACAACTCTTCCATAAATATAAGTTTTCAAATTTGAACGTTTTCTATGCCAGAAATGGGTCTCAAACTGAGACTAACAATTCGAAGCATAAATTTTTCGGCTGGAAGTTGATATGTGATTAGGGGTGGGCATGAGTTGGGTTAGGTCGATTTTTTTCTCAACCCATATCCAACCCAACATGATCGATTTTATCATAATTTAACCCAACCCAACCCATGTAAAGGTTGAAACCCAGCCCAACCCAACCCAATCAAGTATCGGTCGGGTTGTGTTGGATTGGTCGGGTTGTGACAACTTGTCAACAAAGACTAAAGTAAGCGGGTCGGATCAGGTTGGACGGATTTATAATTTACTCATGACTTATATTATATTTAGTCTCCATAGTTTCAATGAACAAAAAAATCTGAATTACTTTGGTACTTCATGCTCGAAAATGTTACGTGGATAGATTGATATTAAATTATATGAAGTCAAGTAATGTTTTTGTATTGAATGTGTATTGTCTTATATTACTTTTCATAAAATACATTCTATCCAAGTCTTATAATATATTCTAAAAGTTTATAAGTAATATCATAACACTTGTAAAGTTCATAAATATAGTTGGGTTGGGTTTTGAGGTTTTATTCGGTTTTTATGAGTTAACCCATAACCCGACCAATCCAACCCGCCTACACAACCAACCCATCCAACCCGTGTATATTAAAAAACTATATTAAATCGGTCAAGTTGGTTCGGTTTGGGCAGTTTTGGCGGGTTCGGTCGGGTTTTTCCCACCCCTATATGTGATAGTACTTCGACTATATTTCACCCCTCTGGCTTCTTTCTTCATCCAATTGACGCGTAACACTCTCAAATCTTCATCGTGGGATCGACACAACTTTTCAGTATTTGCACTCGAGTCCTCAAACTTTGATTTTACTTCATTTTAGCCATTTTCACTTATTTTTCCGAATTTTCATCATATTCATCGTTTTTAGCTTACAAAACACAAATTACACAGAATTAAGCCATATTCACATTTACTTTCCATAATAATCCATGTTTTGTGACTTATATTAGTGTGTAAAAAAATGTACTTATCACACCTCATATCTCAAAACAAGAATGTGCCCTGAACCCTTAAAGCTAAGAGGTTACGAATAAAGTCTACCAGGTCGCACTACTAGATGATATCCTTGACAAGAGGGGATACACAAACTCCGCCCTTGCAAGAAGTACACACAGGAATTTGTAGCAGAGGACAATCATTGGCTTACAAAATTATAAGGCAAGAATATTTCTGGCCAACCATGAAATGAAATGCTTTAGATTTTGTAAGAATCTGAAACAAGTGCCAACGCCTTGCTCCTACGATAAAAGCACCGCCAGAAGAACTTAGTTCGATCGTAAGTATATGGTCATTCTGCATATGGCATAGATCTGATTAGCCCTATGCTTACAAGGAAAGGTGGAACCAAATTCGTCAATGTAGCAGTAGATTATTTTACCAAATGGGCTGAATTTGAGCCCTTTGCCAAGATAGCTGAGCAAACTATAACTAATTTTATATGGAAGTCCATCATATGTAGATTTGGAATACCTCACTCCATCATGACTGATAACGAGATGCAATTTGACAATGCTCGTTTTATAACCTTTTGTAAAGAATTTGGCATGAGGAAATCTTTCTCCACTCCAAATCATTCTCAAGCTAATAACCAAGTAAAGGCAATCAACAAAATTATCAAGCTTATGCTAAAAGCCAAAGTTAACAACTTAAAATGAGGTTGGGCGGATGAGCTTTCCAATGTGTTATGGTCCTATGTCATTACTTCGAGGATGAGCATGGGGAAAACACTTTTTCTGTTTAGCTTAGGAATGGAAGCTGTAATTCCACTAAAAATAGGGATTCAATCGTTTCAAACTAAAATACATGACGAGAAAGGAAATGAGGAAGCCCTATAAGTCAAGTTAGATTTTCTTAACGAAAAGAAAAAAGATCGAACTTAGAAATGAGATGTACAAACAATGCAATGCTCAATATTATAACAAAAAATTGCTCAAGTGAGAATTTGAAGTTTGGACACTAGTATTGAGAAATGCATTCCTTGCCACCTGATAACTCAATTTTGAATCATTAAATCCTGACTGGAAAGGTCCCTATAAGGTCACTAAAATTCCACCTAAAGGAGCCTATGAGTTAAATTATATGC
Organism: Fraxinus cuspidata; assembly: GCA_903798385.1. NCBI lineage: Eukaryota > Viridiplantae > Streptophyta > Magnoliopsida > Lamiales > Oleaceae > Fraxinus > Fraxinus cuspidata. The sequence goes on along the minus strand of CAIGRP010102775.1, from coordinate 11,564 downwards.
AAGGAAGACCTATTATGCATCATTGGAATGCAGATTATCTCAAAAAATATTAATACTAGACATCAAGATGTACTTTTGAATGTAGAAGCATGATCCATTTTAGTAAAGTTTTTTATAGTCCTTATTGAATTCAACTCTCTCTCACTTATCAAATGACCTGCTCTCAAACAATCCAATCTAAGGTTGCAGGTGCTGCAACATTTAGTGAAAATTCCTAAAAAAATAATTGTAAAGATTTCCTCCTCAACAGTTCGACCTAAGGTTGTATGTGCTCCAACACTTAGTGGACATTCCTAAAAAGAAATTGTAAGGACATGCTCCCCAGTAGTCCGACCTAAGGTTGGATGTACGGCAACACTTAGTAAAAATTCCTTAAAAGGAATTGTAAGGGTCTGCTCCTTAGTAGTCTGGTCTAATATTACATATGTTGCAACACTTAGTGAAAATTCTAAAATAGGAATTGTGAGGACCTGTTCCTTAGAAGTCCGATCTAAGGTTGCATGTTTTGTAATACTTAGTGAAAAATCCTAAAGATGGATCGTAAGGACCTACTCCTCAGCAGTCGGACCTAAGGATGCAAGAAACACATAGCCAAATTTTACGAAATGGAATTTCTATAAGGTTGCATCGGTTACAAGCTCTCAATTAAGGAATTTCTCTAAATTGAAATAAACACTTAGACATGATCCCAAAGTAAGACGTTTATATTTCGTACATTCTTCTTCTTTTCGACATACGTTAAAAGTTACCAAAATAAGCCCTTAAGACATTAGTTCAAAACAAAGTTTAAAAGTAATACAAAAGCTAATCTTAGAAGCTAGGAGATCTCATTTGTTTGGTGTCCTATTTGGAGAGTCGTTTCCATCATCAGAATTAGTTGCAATAATTCCAACTGCGTCGGTCATCTTGGCTAGGGAGGCCTTCTATTCCTCTAAAGTCTTACGAAGAAAATCCACGTCAATTTCTGGCCTCATTCTTTTGATGTGATTTATCACCTTTATCAAACCGATTACATAGGCATCTTGGGCTAAAGCGTTGAACTTCGGAGACTCCATCCTGAGCTTTACGACTTTAACCGCATTAGCATCTGCCTCCTCATCTCTTTTTCTCTCCATTTTAGCATTTAATTTCTCCTCTTCAGCCATTTTCTTTTTTACTTTCAGTTCGAAGGCTGGGCTCCTTACCCTGTAGCTTAGCAGTTCCAGCTCCCCCTTGAGCTTAAACTCTATGGCGACCTTTGGCTATAGCTCGATCTCCAACCCGCAGAGCTTGCTCTTACACTCCTCCTTTTTTTTATCCATCTAGTTTCTTTTAGCTTCCAGTGCCTTATAGATCGCCAATGATTCATTTTTTAAGGAAACCATCTTTTCAATTTTTACCTTCACCTATAACAGAAAAAATTCAAAAAGTTACCAACAAATAAATTAAGAATACGTGATAACTTACAAAATAATATCTTCTCAGCCACAATCATCATGTACCAAATGAAGAGATGACCACTTAGCTCTATTGTAATACATGACTCATCTACTGACATGTTCTCCAAGTATCTCTGCTCCTTGTCAATCTAGCTTCTCGTCGTGAGTTTGTCGAATCCCTAATAGTAGGAGTCATAGCTAATGTCATGTCCCTAGAAGGTGATGGACCTCGGAAGAAGTCCAAAAATATTTCAAGGTGAGTCCCACCATGGCCTCGATGTCAGGACGCTGCAAGTTAAGGCATGGAAGATGTGAACGAAATGTGCCCAACATTGCAAGAACCGAAGTAGTAACGTCAACTATTTCCTTAGGATAGAGTGGTTGGACATAAAGTAGTAGCTAGTGGCTGAACTGTTCTAGTTAAAGCAGGGGATCTCCTATTTTTAGCTTTAAAATTATATGTCCCTCCTATTTGATGGGAGCTTTCCTCTTTTAGGACATCTTCGACTTAGCCTCCTTGCACTTCTTAGATGCCCTAGCAGCCCTATTCTTCCCCAACATCTCTTTACTTTGACCTAAAAACAAGATCAAATATTCATTTATTTCAGCCTAAATGGTATTGCTTTAAAATCAATGCTGAAATCATCAAATTGCACGTCCTCTGAACTCTACTTAGAGATCGGATTGTATTTGCCTTGTGCTTTACGTTCGAGGTTAAGTTGTGAGGTTGGTAACTTGCTAAAACAAAAACAGAAACATGTAAATACCATACTATAAAAGAATAGTAGCAAATAATGCCTGAGAAAGGTCAAGATGAACTTACACAACTTATGATAGCGGGTGGGAATGACATCGTCCTTATCTACTTCGGTCGAGTGGAATTGCCACTCTCTGAACACATAAAAAACCTCACACTTTCATCTTTTAACTCAGGATGGAGTATCCAAAACAAGTGACCTCCCAATCCTAGGCTTAATGCTGGCGTAATACCAGCCAGAATCCCTTCCATCCTCTTTAAAGACAAAAAAAATTAAACTGCTCCATGGACAACTCCGAAATTCCCAATCTATGCCAGAATAGTAAGGTTGCCAGCAGGGTTGTCCATCCATTAGGATCATAACTGTGTGGGGGCTACTCCCTAAGAAAATAAAAATTTATGGATAATCCTAGGAAAGAGCAACCTCAACCCCGTATTAAGGATTGCAGGGTTGAGTACCACGAAACCATTAGATAGATCACCAGCTCTGTCAGAAGGACCAAGAATGATCATCACCACAGAGCTAGGTATACTATTCTTGTTTCTCCACAAGTGCAGTTTTTCCTCAATAACTACGGAAATAACTAAAGAATATTCCCCACTAATTGCTCGAAGAATGATCGACCTCTTCTCTACTCTCAAAACCTACTTTTCCCTTGTTCCTATTGATGAGAATTTACTTAATCATGAACAGCGGAAAGTAAAATAATTTCAATTCCCATACAGGGATTTGCTTTGTGTTTAGATATAAACTATGATAAGAATTATAAATTTGGTGAATTCTGCAAACTCCTTTTGCTTTTTTGAACTTGAATGATCATGATATGCAATCCAAACTGTCCAATTGTCCAGCCTTCAATGGTGATCCACATAGAGAATAAGAATGACGACTAGGGTTTTTCTTTTCTTGTGCTAGCAAGAATAATGAATTTTTTGTCTATAGTTTTCTAACCCTAGCAGCCTATTTATATAAGTCTAAGCGGGTTTGGCCCGTTTCTTAAACTTAACTCGGTCCAATATTTAATTAGGTAAATCTGGTCCGTGAATTAATTAATCCAATTAATTAATTCAGGCCTATTAATATGCAACCCAATTAATTAATTATCCAACACTTGTTAATTAATTAATTGGTAAATCTCATTCTTCTGGTTTTTTTGTGTGTGTGACACATTAGGTTCTCAATCACGATATCCAACCATGTGAATTATTATTTTGATTTAATCAAAGTCGATAAATTAAGATACCCTTTTTAAATTTATCACTAATTTACATTTATCGTTCCAAATTGATATCTAGCAATGTGTCAGGACAATACATGTGACGGAAAATGTTACGTGGTGTGACAAAACCAAACTTGTTCATTTACCGTGAAACTATAATCCTTTCGTCAATATGATCCGATCAATTACGAGATATGGATATATGTCAATCTCAATTATCGATCATATCTTTTATCCCCAGTGTTAAGTCAATGTAAATCAAAAACTTCTTTCGACTTATGAGTTCACCTTGGCTAATGATTTCATTATCAATTTAATTGGATAAAATGTAGATCATATTCTCTTACTATCGAAGAATGACGAATCATCTATCGATCATTCACAACCTTCATATGATTCTTGACATACCTAACGATGCTGTATTAGCGACCCTCGTCAGAGCAACATTTAACACCACAAAAGTATGATTGTCCTCATATAAGGCACTATGATGATCTCAAGTCAAAAGACCAATTCCACTTCCGAACGTTTGAGATTAACCACTAACACTCAGATAGTTATCCATGTGGAATCTCCTAGTGGGTCTCCAATGTTTTGTTCTATAACAAAACATCAACGTGATCATTCAAGTGTTACCACACTTTAGCTTGTGAGATCGACTACTTACTTTACAAGTAAGAAATGCCATACGAGATGGTTTATTCATAATAATGATATATGTATCTCGTTATTACATACGATCACTGATGATTTAAAATTAAGTCATATGTAATTTGTATCTCACAATCACAACTCCTTGTGATTAACAAATCACCAAGACTTAAATCTACGGATTCTATTATTTAATTTATTAATTAAATTAAATAATAGATCTTGCCAAAAATATGCATCGATTATATATATTAAAGGTGTTTATGTTCAAATTTGATTAAGCCTAGAGCATAACACTTACACCTATAGCCCTCAATATGAGGATAAGATAAAGGACTTCACAACTATTAGTGCTCGACGATAGATCTGAGGAAGGGGAAATGGACTCTTCTTGTTAGTTCCCCAAGAATGGACTCTAAACTCGTCCGACCTCATTGTGTAAATAAAGAAAAATGAAAACCAAAACAATGAAGAGCACAAGAAGTACTTGAAGAAGCTCTGATCGATGACATCACAAAAGAAAAACACTGTCGAATAATCTAAACCCATGATATAGGTAAAAACGAAAGAGATTTAGAGTGAAGTAGTGTCACTTAAAAAGTGGAAAACAACCAAAAAAGAAAGACCATAATCACAGTAGGGTCATTACGTGTGTTCAGATGCAAAAATGGGGGAAAAATAAAAGGCCCTAATTCGTCTTCCTGAATTGCTATCGTTTTGAGGAAAGCTTATTCGAGGATCTTTTAAAAGCAATAAAAAACATTATCCTTTTATCTGTTGGCACCTATCATTTTATGATGCATTTATTATGCTAGATACCGTCCACTCAAGCTAACGTTCCCGAATATCTTCGAAGGTCAGCGCATTGTACAAATGCAAGCGCCGACCTTGAGGGGTAATTGTTGGTGGCCAACATAAGTTTTATTAGAACAAGAAGCACAAGGCCTAGGTCAATGCAATGTAAGGTTGGACTACGCTCGAGAAAGCTTAAGCTCGGATATTGGCCGTGGTAATTTAAATGAACATCGTGGTTACTCAAATACTACCAACTGCCTTGCCTCATCACCAACCATACCCAGTAAGACACATGGTAGTCAAAAGTTAGCATTTATTTTGCAACCAATCACAATATAGTAGTGATTATCTAGTGTTAGGTCATCATTACTTGATGCCATAGCTAAAGCATAAACACCATGATGATTTGCCTGCTCAACCTCAACAACCAATCAAAACATTGGATCTTTGAGTAATGGCATGCATTCCTAAGACAACATTATAGCTAAATTGACGTGAGACGACCAAGTGGTGTGATTTTCCCTCCTATAAATGGAGACCAATGGTCCCTTCCTGAAAAGGAGGGGGGAGAGTGCTAAAAACCTTTTGAAAGCAACTATTTCATTTTCAACAATAGTTTCCTTTTATGAAAATTATGGAGTTTGCATACACCCTCTTTTCTTGAAAATTGATCTAAATATAGAGTAACATTTGTAGCTATCAACACATTCCAACAATTTTTATTAAAATATACTAAAAATCTGATTTCATCTAAGCCAAACATGGGCTAAATTTATCTAAAGTGTGAAATCTAATCAAATTAGGATTTTTTTTTTTTAATTATGAATGTTAATTTTAGGACTTACGATTTCACCTAGTGATTACGATTTCTGTCAAGTTTTTCTTGATTATTCAATTTATCTCTCTCGATTTCAAATAAATCATATTTAGCTAAGTCAATTCACTATATTTATATATGAATCCGTATTAGCCATAAAGCATATATCTATATCCTTTTATTCAAATTGTCGAATTTGACTATGTGGTCTAAATCTGTAACTTATGTCTCTGTTTGTTAAAAAATCATAACTCATTGAATTAGTGCCAATTAATTCAAAGTATTGAACCATAAATATAATTAATCCATGAAGAATTTAACTACAAGAATTTTGAAAATTGAAATCAAAGTGTAACACCATGTTTCAATTGCCATAACTAAGAATTTAGCTACTCATACAACTAAAAGAAAAGTAACTAAAAGAAAAGATTTCATCACAAGATTTTGAAACAAAGATGAAGGAAAAAAAATATAATCTTGCACCAAAGAATCTTCTTTTTATGGTCGAATTCTTGCAAATTCTAAATTTCACTTCTTGATATTAATTTGCAATGTGTTTCTCTCTCAAATTGTGTCTCCCATTAAATAGAATGGTAAAAGTTATATATAATCGTCCCGTCTAGCTCTAATTACGAGTCACAATGTATTCACGAAGAATTTGAATTGGAATAAGAAATCTACATTTTTTCCCTCACGTGGTGAGATCACATGGTAGAAAATTTTAAAGTACGGCCTCACATTTTAAGGCCCTTGTGATAGCAAGAGCTAATAAATTTTATTCATGTTCTTATTGGTCCTCAACTCCAATTTCTTGTTTAGCCCTAGTCCTTTTTAATTGAAGTGGAAGCCCTCAACTTTCAAACTCGATACATCCGTCCTCATTTTCTAGTTTTTGTACAACTTCGATCCAATTGATCAAAACTCATCTCTATTTTCATCTATTTATGTTCAAATAAGGATTTCTCCTAAATTAATTATAAAATAAGAAAAATTAGTATGTTTTCAATATAACACTTCTATATGCCCACTTTTGGTGGTTTGGATAATTATAAAAACACACTTATCAATTACCTCAAGGATCATTTGTTCATCCTCGAATAAAGTAAGAGAAAAGAAAAGAAAAATCGACTAAACTCTACCCACATATCAAGTCGAAATATGTTATCTAATGTTTCTTCAAAGTGAACATTTAAATTTCAAAATTTAAGTAAATGAAAAAAGAGAGAGAGAGAGAGAGAGAGAATGAATAGTTCTTTCACAAATTCCATAGATCGTATATTTAGCTTTGGAGTACGTGTAATAAACGTTTTCGATTCCACCGTTGCTATTTGGATCTAGTTATGGACTTCGACTCCCAACGTAACTTTTTCCAAACAATACCAAATTCTAAGTATGTCAATATAGTCTCTCCACTCGTATTACTCTCTTGATTTTTGATTTTTTTTTCCCTCAAAAAGCGAACGAAACAAATGAGATATACCTTATTTTCACTATTAACTCAACTACTCTCCAAATTCCTAATTGATGACCATGACTGAGCTGGACATAGATAGTACTTATAATTGTTGTGCCACTGCCTCAGCACACCTTGGTGTGTTTTAGTTTTACTTTCTTTCTATTTTGTTCATTTTTCTACTTTTGGTATCTTTCTAGTTTTCGACGATAGTTTTCATTCTACACTATAGGTAGCCTTCTTCTTGAGTAGACCATATATTATAATCAATCATAAGTGCATTCAAGAATGAATTTGTGCTCGAACTTTCAAAAGCCAAGTATAAAATAAACAGAGGCAATAAATGGAAATTCAATTGTTAACACTATTCTATTCAATTTTTTTTATTCTAGATAGCCACAATATCATAACTGGAATTGAATTTTTTAAACGAGCCAAGTTTCACATGTACTAATGCAAGATAAAGCATTAAAGTAATTTTTTAAAAAATTAAACCAAAATTATAAACTCACATCATAATTTACAAAACAAAATATAGATTAATTTAATAGAAAAACTTGATATTTTCACCTCCAAACTTAATTACTACAACAATGTGAAAACAAAAAGCTCGCTGGATCTCAATATTATGGAGGCGACAACAGATATGGCACTATGAATCTAATTGAGGGGTTAGGTTCGAAGCTACTCTCGTACTCTAGTGATAAGTGTATTTTGTACACTTATTTAGGTCATTAAATTAGAGTATTTGTTAGTGATTTGAATGAGTTATAGCTAAATTTTGTGTTAATTATGTTTGTTAGGTTGAACTCAATGCAAATTGGTGGATTTGACAGAAAGGAACAAAAAACGTGCGAAAACGAAGGAAATCCAAAGTTTGGGGACTAAAGTGTAAACATTCAATAATGATTTGGACCACTGAAGGTCAAATGAGTGAAATATAGGGGAAATATTTTCACAAATCAATTTCCAGCCGAAGAAGTTATGCTATAGAGTTTCAACCTCAACTTGAGACCCATTTTTGGGATAGTAAAGGTTCGAATTGAAACTATTGTATTTCAGAAGAAATGTAGATCTTTGGATTACCTTTTCAACGCACTTTGAATTAGCTCAATCAGATACTTATAAAGAACGTTATTACCAAAAGATCTGAAACTATTCAGAGACAAACCTGTGCGCGCGCGCGTGGGGGGGCAATTTATGGCGCTCGCGCACGACCTCATTTTCCCCAACTCAAGAGCCATTTGGTTCTATGGTGCGCGTGCAAGAGGTATACTGGTGCACGGGCCTTTTTTCGCAGACGAATCTTTAGTTTCCTTTTGCAATTCAAACTCTTTTGGAAACCAAATTAGACTCGATTTTGACCTATTTTCTAACTCTTATAAATAGAGAACGAGGCTACACATAAAATGGCCTCTCTCTTGCCTCTTCATACACAATATTATCATTAAATTCATCAAGAACAAGAGTCTAATTGCTATATTTTGAGAAGGGAGAACGAGCCATAGCAAGGAATTGAAGGTCAATCACATCAAGATTTTGAAGAATTCAACTTTGGGTTTGAAGATCAACTTCTTTTGATTTATTTCATGATTCGGGTGATATTTTCTATTCTTTTTGTAATTTATATATTATCATGATAGGCTAGATCCGCTTTTGTATTGGATGAAGATGAACCCTATTTGTTTATTTATTTTAATTCAAAACTAGTAATTTAGTTTATTTCTTGTGTTTCTTGGTTAATTTTGCATACGCATTACATTATTTAATTGATTGGCCACCAGTTAGATAATTAGTTGATTATTGTAGTGTTGGGCGACTCACAATAAGTTTAGAACGCGGTAAAATTAACATATGTGCAATAGGTGTCATGAATAATATTTATCACATGTGCAATCATATGGATAATCTAAATTTTAATGCATTCTAATCATTCGAATTCGAGCTAGGAATAGATTCGGGTCGTGGTTGGAAAAGAGAATTAATTACAATAAAATTATCAATTGTCAAGAACGCATAAATGGAATTAGATTATAAATCAAGAATTGAAGTTGATAGCAGTAGGTAGATTCGAAATCTAATACTATCATCCACAAATTGATAAAAACCACATTTTTACCGCTTTCTTAAATTAATTAAACATCAAATAAAATCAAAATCTCTTTCGTTTACGCAATTCGAATTCCATACATAACTAGCAAACTTGATTTGAATTTATTCCCTGTGGGACGATACTCTGAACTCATCAATTCTATTACTTGTCAACAATCCCGTACGCTTGCGGGTTTTGTACGAACAAGTTTTTGGCGCCGTTGCCGGGGAATAATTAAATTTAAGTTTATTAATTTTATAGTATTCGAATTTTTATTTTATTTATTTTAGGATATTATTTACAGAAATACTTTTTTATTTTATTTTTGGCAGTTTATGCAAGATTCTAAAGAAATCGAGCGCCTATCATTGGATTTCGAGATCGAAAGAATATTTATACAAAGAAAAAAAGAACATAGAGAAGCAAGATTCGTGGCAGAAAATCAAAATCAAGTTCAATTACCAGTAGATGCACCAAAACAACCAGATCCAGTTCTTAGGGATTATTTAAATCTCATACCTGCTCCTGTGCAACCGGCTATTATTTATCCACCTTTTGGGCATGCCAACTTTCACATTCGACCAGATGTCATCAGCTTGTTTTAGAATCATCATGACATCAGGTTCTCAGGAAAATCAACTTAAAATCCTCATGAACACATACAAGCTTTCCTGACGCTTTGCGAGGTGATTAGTCGTGAAGGCATGCCAGCTGATACTTTTCGAATGCGTCTATTTCCTCATACTTTAAAGGAAAGCGCATGAGAATGGCTAAATTCACTACTTCCCAGGAGTATTATTTCATGGAATAACATGGTACAAAACTTCACCTTGAAATTCTTCCCACCTTCTCGAGTCCATCAAATCATAAATGAAGCTAGTACATTCAAGTAAAAGGACATTGAGAGCTATCTAGAAGCATGGGGAAGATTCAAGGATTACTTCAAAAAGTGCCCCAATCTAGACATTCTTAAAAATGCTAAGGTCTACATCTTCTATTCCGGTCTGCATCCTGAATACCGTAACATGGTCGACGTTTCAGCAGGATGATCGATAATGAATATTGCCTTAGATAATACCTTAGATCTCTTTTAGAAAATAGTAGAAAATCAGACTATGTGGCCAAGAGAAAGAGAAAGTTTGAGTAAAATAGCAGGTATTCACAACATTGACGCAATTACATCATTGGCAGCCCAAATGGAAGCATTGACAATGAGGTTGGACAAACTAACTCAGAATGTGAGCATGGTGCACCAATCAGCACCTGTCTGTGGAAGTTATGGGGTAAATCATATAACTGCAAGCTGTCCTTTAGCCTCAACTCATGTTTATCAACCCGAGGAAGTCAGTTATGCACAGAACTTTCAGAGGCAGCAGAACAATCCTTACTCCAACACCTGTAATCCAGATTGGAGCAAGCTTCTTAACTTCTCATGGGTTAAATTAGTTCCAGTTCCTACAGTCTAATAGGGTAACCCATCAGGATCTCAACAACAACAAGAAAAAAAGTCACCATTGGAAAAAATTAGTGGCGAAGTTCATTACCAAAAGTGAGACTAATTTTTAGAACCAGCGGGCAATTCTTCAAAATCAACAGGCAGTAATTTAAAAACTTGAAAACTCAGGTGGGGCAAATAGCAGTTACATTAGCCAACAGAACACAAGGTACTCTACCAAGAGATACAAAAAAGAACCCACGGGAACATGTATTAGCAGTAGAAGCTGTGAATTATGCAAGTATTGAGACACCATCAATTAAGCATACAACCCATGTTCGAGCATATGTGCCACCTATTCCATTCCCTCAAAGACTTCAACGGAAGCCAAAAGAGGAACAAGTCCAGGCTATTACAATAAGAAGTGGAGTTCAGTTGCCAGAAATTTACTGTGAAAAGGATGGGAGTAGAAGAGAATCAAGTATCTACCAAAGGCGAGGAACAAGTGGTTCAGTCTGAAGAATCAACAAAGGTTACACAAGAAAAAAAGTCGGACAGTCAACTGGGTAAGACAACTGCTCCAGTCAATAAGCACACACCTCCAGTCCCATTCCCTTAAAGGTTGCAGAACAATAAACTGGATAAACAATTCAAGAAGTTCTTGGATGCCCTCAAACAACTTCATATCAACATTCCCTTCATTGACGCCATTCAACAGATTTCGAATTACACAAAGTTTCTAAAAGAGATGTTGACTAAAAAGAGAAAGCTGCTAGTAGATGAAACAGTGGCTCTGACAGAAGAGTGTAGCACAATCATAAAGCAATTGCTCATTCCTAAACTAAAAGATCTAGGGAGTTTCACATTACCTTGCTCTATAGGAAATTCAAATAATTTAAATGGTTTAATTGATTCTGGAGCAAGTA
>CAIGRP010102774.1:0-21331 GCA_903798385.1 Fraxinus cuspidata | reverse complement strand
CAACGGTCATATAATTTCTAAAAATGAAACTACAAATTTCTCTCAAACATGCTCTTAAAAAATTATACAGTGGAAAGGAATTGCCGGGAAGAAAAGAAAAAGGATGGAAGTTTAGAAAATATATTTTTATTAAATTAGGTATATAATTGTTTATTTGTAGTGGTATATTTATTAAAATTATGTTATGAGGGGATACAATGTGGTGTTTAAATTAAATTTTGTAGTAGTAATATAATTATCATTGACTAAATTATACACGAATTATCTATAAACAGTCTTGATATCTCAATCAAATAACGATCAGATTCTACTATAACCAACCAGAAAATTTAAGAGAACCATCGTCAATCTCGTCTAGATTGTTATCTCACTTTTATAAATTCCATGGTCAATCAAACCTTCACATAACCTAATTTTCTCTGCTCTGAATTATTTCTTCTTACTTTTCATCAGCACTCATATAATTTTCAACAAGTTTTACTGACTTGACCATCGAATAGTCTTCGGTCAATACCACACTGATGTCTTCTTAAGATCTTTAACGATCCTTTCTTGTTTTACTTTTCTCGGGTTTCGCAAGATTGCTGGTGACCTGATAGATCCGATTTTCTCAATTGTAGATTCTTCTGTCTACAAAAATAAATGATCTCCTACCCATTGTTAGTAGAAATTATCTCACGCGCCGCTGACGTGGACATGCAATTTTTATGTCAAATTGAATTGTCAAAAGTTGTCGATTGATCGTTGACGTGGCAAACGTCACATCAGCAATGAACATGTTTTATCCTGTCTAATATGGATACGAGAACATTTATAGTGGTTGAAAATAAGTTTAAGAAAAAATGATTTTGTAAAAATGTGCCAAACGAAGGCTTAATCTCGAATGGGGCGAGTCGAGTCATTTGTGGTTCATCAATTTTCTTTTTTTGAAATTATATTTTCCACTTTTTATGACAAGTCGGCTCACGAACTGATGAGCTAGCTCGCTCGACTCATGAGACAACTCGTACAAATTGACGAGTGGCTCACACGAGAAACTTGCTACTCGACTTGTGCCCATTCATTCAAGCACGAGTTGAACTGATGATCGACTTGTTTAACTTAACACACTTATGACTTGCTTGTTTGCAAGAAAGATTAGCCAGAGTATTGATTCAAAAAAGATATAAATCAAAGAGTTGAGCTGGTATTCATTTTGGAATGATGAAATTAGCGATTCAGTTTAATTTTTACAATATTTCTTAAGAGCCTTTATTTGAAAAAAACTATTGGTGATTGTTTTCAAATTTTATTTTCTTTTTATGCTTACGTATTCAACTGGTGTTATATATTGTTAACCTTTCAATTTTTTGACATGACAATAATTGTTCAAAAATTTTGTTACATTGAACTTGTGCACGCGAACTTAAATAACTATGATAATATTGTGAAAATACTTTTTTTAAAAATGAAATAAGTTAGGAAAACGAAGCCATAGAAAGATAAAAATCTAAAGTTAAATTAGCTATGGCTAGGGGTGGGCATGGTTTGGGTTGTGTCGGTTTTTGTCTCAACCCAAACTCAACCCAACATGATCGATTTGATCATAATTTAATCCAATCCAACTCGTGTAAAAGTTGAAACCAAACCCAATCCAACACAATCAAGTATCGATCGGGTTTTGTTGGGTTGGTCGGGTTGGGACAACTTGTCAACAAAGACTACTTGACGCATGACTTATATTATATTTGATCTCCATAATTGCAATGAACAAAAAAATATGAATTATTTTTACACTTCATGCCCAAAAATGTTACGTTGATAGATTGATATTAAATTATATGAAGTATGTATTTGCTTATATTATTTTTTCGTAAAATACTGCGTTGATAGATTGATATTAAATAATATGAAGTCAAGAAATTTTTTTGTGTTTAATGTATAGTTGCTTATACTATTTTTTCGTAAAAAGCATTCTATCCAAGTCTTATGATATTATTCTAAGAGTTTCCAAACAATATCATAACACTTGTAAAATTTATAAATATAATCAGGTTGGGTTGGACGTGTTTATTCGATTTTTAAGAGTTAACCCATAACCTGACCCAACCCAACCCGCATACACAACCAACACACCCAATCTGTGTAAAAACAATAAAAAAACCAATCCAAATCGATCGGGATGGTTCGATTTGGACGGGTTCGATCCAGTTTTGTCCGCCCCTAGCTATGGCCTATGGATAACACGTAATTTTCAGTTTAATTAATTAATAATTCATTTTCGAGTTAAAATAAACAATTTCCTCCCGTTCCAATAATTGGGAGCGAGCGAGCGAGCGAGCGAGCGAGCCCGTAATTCATTTACAAGCCAAATTCTACCCGGATAGACTAACCACTACTGGTAGGGTTTTATCAGTTCCTACTGTCTGTCTAGGGTTTAAGCAATAATTTGCAGAGAAAAAATGGCGTCTTCTCTATTGTCCATTCGTAGAGCTCCATTTTGCACCACTGCCAATTTCTCCTTCAATAAGGTACGCCTTTTTTTCCCCTTCATTTCTATCCTCAAAACCGTAAAACTGTATCCCTCATTCCGGACCCTCAGACCCCTCTCCACCTCAGCATTCTCAGAGAGATTTCAGAGGTCAAGCCCTCAACCCTCCGATCCTTCATGGAGTTTTAATCAAAGCCCAGACAATCATTGGAAGAACAGTGATTTTGGAAATCCCAGTCCGAACAGTAATTATAAGGATCAAAGTTATGCGAATAATTATAGTATGAATCGGGGCAATTCGAATCCTGGTCAGGGATACCTGAATCCTGGAGTTCCTAACCCGACCCCCAATTTTTCCCATCCTCAGAATCATAACAATCAACCAGCGAGTGGTAACGTTAACCAGTGGAACGAAAACAATCAAAATAAGCAGTACCCACAAAACCAAAACCCTAATTGGAGCCAAAATTATCCTGGACAAGGTGGATTTCAGAATCAGGGTTCTCCCCAAAACTTTCGTCAGACGCAGAATTATCCGCATCCTGGAGGAGGAAATCATAATCAGGGGTATTTACAAATGCAAAACCCCACTCCACATGATCAGAATGCTGTGAATAGTCAAGTTGTTGATTTATTGAGTCTGTGCCGTGAGGGTAAGGTTAAAGAAGTAATTGAACACATGGAGAATGGGGTGAAAGCTGATGCTGAGTGTTTTAGCTTGTTATTTAGTTTGTGTGGGAATTCGAAAAAATTAGAGGATGCAAAAAAAGTGCACGATTACTTCTTGCGGTCTACCTTTAGGGGCGATCTTCTGTTGAACAATCGGGTGCTTGACATGTACTCAAAATGTGGAAGCATGACAGATGCCCGGAGAGTTTTTGATCACATGCCTGATCGAAATATGGGTTCTTGGCACTTGATGATTTATGGGTATGCAGCGAACGGGCTGGGTGATGATGGGTTGGCTTTGTTTGAGCAGATGAGAAAGTTGGGGTTACAGCCAAGTGGGGAAACTTTTCTTGCTGTTTTAGAGGCCTGTGCTAGTGCAGAAGCTATTGAAGAGGGTTTCATACATTTTGAATCGATGAAGTCTGATTATGGAATTTCTCCTGGGCTCGAACATTATCTGGGACTTCTTGGTGTCCTTGGGAAGATCGGACATCTTGCTGAGGCGGAAGCTTTTATTGAAACTCTTCCGTTTGAACCCACAGCTGACATTTGGGAAGCTTTAATGAACTATGCTCGTATACACGGGGATATTGACCTTGAAGACCAAGCTGAAGAATTGATGGTCAGTCTTGATCCTTTAAAGGCCGTTGCCAATAAGATCCCCACTCCTCCACCAAAGAAGCATTCTGCAATTAATATGCTAATTGGGAGGAACAGGATTCTGGAGTTCCGTAACCCTACACTCTACAAGGATGATGAGAAGTTGAGGGCGGCGATGAAAGAGCAAGTTTATGTGCCTGACACCAGGTACGTCCTTCATGACATTGACCAGGAGGCAAAGGAACAGGCACTTCTTTACCATAGTGAGCGTTTAGCAATTGCATACGGTCTGATTAGCACTCCTGCAAGGACACCTCTTCGGATCATAAAAAACTTGCGAGTCTGTGGTGATTGTCACAATGCTATCAAGATCATGTCCAGGATTGTTGGGAGGGAATTAATTGTCAGGGATAACAAGCGGTTTCATCATTTTAAGGATGGAAAATGCTCTTGTAATGACTATTGGTGATTCTCCCAACATATGGTTTAATGATTCTCTCTAAGATGACCAAGAAGCTTTCAATGCCATCGAGATATTGTCGCCAATATTTGGTAAAACTTTTGTCCAGAGAGCAAAGATGAACATCCTTCCTTGTTCAAGGGATTGTAAGTTTCTTTTGTGGAACTTGTTGGCTCAGTTGTAATAGTTCAAACTTCTGCCAGTTAGCAACGAGTTTCACTTCCCATCAGCCTTTTTAGCTTGTAAAGTGCCTACTGTTCAAAACTAAAGAGTTTATTCTGGATTGTGAGATTGTATTGCTACTCTATTTTCTTCTACGTAATATTGACTTGGTTATTCTGTTCTTCTCTCACACGCACATAGCTATTATAATATATTCATAACTGCAATCATTTTCATTCGTTTGTACAGAAAATTTCCCAGTTATGCTACAAGTACAACTACAGAAAAAACTTGACCGAATTTTTATACAATAACATTTAGCAAATTGAATCGTGCTATGAGTACAAGGAAATTTCACAGAACACACAGAAATTTGAAATGGATGAACTGAATTCAAACATGGAGGAGAGAAAATACAGATACACGAATACGATTTTTCCAATTCAAAATTCTATACAAAATCTAGCAGCATTTCCTGTACTCGAGGAATTATTCTGGCAATATTTCAATGGTTTTGGACCCAATAATAACAGAAAATGCACCATACAGGTGCTGCGTAGACAAGTATGGTTTCTGTGAATTATTCAAAATTTCTAGCAGTATTATTCCCATTCAGCTTCCTTTGAACTGAAGCAAATAGTTACACAATTACAATGTAAAACGCGTTCTCTAACACGTACAAGTTATAATGCACTTGTAGTTGTCATTAAAAATATTTCATCCGTATTTCCTGAGATACTAATGTCAAAAAAAAAAATTTGATCGACTCCTCAATGGTGCAACTACAAGACCGATTCATCCAAAAGGTTACAAGTAAAAATGGCATCTACATCAAGGTGGTTTTCCATTACTATCCAAGTCCTCCATCACATCAATATCACTGCGTGCTGTTATCTTCTGCACATATCCTGCAAAGACAGATATGTCGGCATTGAGAACGAGGTCTACAGCCAAATATTTAACGTAAGAAGGTGACAGAGATTTCGCAATTCATACTACCTGCAGCTAAAGAAGTATGTCAATTCAAACTAGCTGTGGTAGAATTAATGAATCATTAATTCGAAACATTTGCAATTTTGAACCACTAAAAATGTGCACAGGTGTATGGAATTGGTAAGTTCGTTTGAGTTTTGAGGTAACTTCCATGGCATGAGTGTTGCATTTTAGGTTTAATAACTAGAAGGGCTTACATTGAACCAATATGATGCAATAATGGAAATTACTATTTATAATTTAAAACGTTGAGCGTTGAACTGAAGTTGGCGCCTCTTCATACTCTTCTTGCTCTTGAATAATTAAACTATGTTCTTTTTTATGATCTTTTGATTCTTCCATATTAAATTGTTCTATAGTATCATGGGCAGCTTCAAAACTAGAAAAGCAGGGATTTCAATTTAGAAGAGGAATTGCAAACCCCCCCCAACCACCCACCCACACACAAAAAAAGAGTGAGATGTTATAATCTTTCGGGCCTAACTCTCTTGTGATCTAAACCAAAATTTGATTCTGATAGGAGATTTTCAAAAAATAGAGAGAGATAGTCAAGGCTTTAACCAATTTCAGAGGAGAACAAGACGAAATTTTTAGGTTCCAAGTTAAATATGTGAGGCAATGGATGGATGAAGATTTGAACTTATTAAAGAGTCGGAGAATGAATGATTTTGGATACTCCAGAACAGTTAAATCTAATGAGAGGAGAAGAAGAAATAAATGAGAGCAGAGAAGCACAATCACTCTCACAATTTGGACAAATCCCACTATACAATCTCCAATGGTCTTAACGATCTAATCAATTAAAACAAAGAGATTGCATAAATATTTACAGACCTAAGTTTTCCTACTAGACCAAGGCCTAGGTAGAGGAAACTTAAATGTTTAGAATCTGTCCAGAAAAGATTATTCTACACCAAGATTCTAAGTAAACATAATATGAATCAAAATACAGGCCATGAATGATGGGAAGCGCACATGTCCAACATATTATTAAATGGTTGAAACACTATTGATAATAAAAAAGGTAATAAAATGTATAGACTAAAGTATTAGCGGCCTACTGACACGAGACAAAACAAAAGGCTGAGCCAAAATGACATGAAATCCTTCCATGAATAAAATTAAGTTCTCACCCCCCCCCCCACCCCCCTACCCTTCTCTCTGAGTACGAGTTCCGTGTCACCAATCCTTGCTTAGAGGGTCATGAAGTCATCAATCTTAAGGGGACACAAAGATTTCTCTTTCTAATAAAAACAGAAGTGCTTGTGCCTCAGGGAACTCGCACATTTAAAAATTTCAAAAGTCAGACAATCCATTATGCACAAAATGTAACCAGACGCCCGACACATGCAATCAATAAATTTCCGATAAACAAACTGAAATCTGACTCATTAGAACACTACACTTTGGCGTTGAAGAATGACTATTCGGCACAGCATTAAGAAGAATTTATAAGCTCTGGGATTTCAAATCAATTTCCTAAAGAGATTCAGGTCACCTTACCAAGCAGAAGACTACAATTATAATCTTCTGCCCTCACTAAAATCTCAATGGTGTCAAAATTGACAAGACTACAGGCTTGTGCCTCCTCTTTGGATGACAATACATACCATGGCGAAAAGAATATGCAAAACAGAACAGTCAGGTCCATCAGTTACACAATTATGTTCACTCCCCAAATAGATCAATTTAATACCCAAACTAAGAGGTAAGGAAAAGTAGTACCAATGCCCATACAAGGTATGCATTTGCAGATGGTCTCCTTCCCTCTTTTGTTATAATAGCTGACTATTCCAGTTCCTTGGCAACTCCGACATATTCCAGTCCATTCATACACCATTGGCTTGCAATCCTGCAATTTCATAGCAAAAGAAATTCAATAAAATTTAGAACGAAAAACCTGATCCAACTGGAAGCATATCAATTTAAACATCATAATATATATCAGAACCAAAGAATTTTGAAAATCTTTGGTTGTAGAAAAAATATAGGAGACTGAAAAGCATAAATTTAAGCACAGTTAACTTTTCTACTACAGAGCTTCACTGGTAAAGCTGCATAAAACCTACTATTTTCAACAACGAGATTAGCTTTTTAGTAGTTTGAATCAAAATCAATTGAAGTTTCTCTTCCTGATAAAGCATCATCATTTTCAATTAAAAGAACAATGAAACATCAAAAGAGTCAAGAATTTATTCATATTCCACCAGTTTGAAAACATAATACACAATCATCTTTAGACACGGGATACATACTAATAGGTTCCAGGTGATAACCAAACGACAAAATGGAACTTTTTCCTAAATTGTTAATATCGGATAACATACAGTCTACTTAGAGAAAAACTCAAACTGACCTCTATCTCAGGCTCGCACCGGAGCCTCTTGTCGATTTCCTCCGGCGAAACTGGGGAGGAGTCCGGGTAGGTCATCGGGAGAGGCAGGGCATCTCCATCGTTAGTCAAGTAGCTCTCGCTGTCGCGCGACCACTTCTCTTTCGCATTTATTTTCGTGTGCTTGCTATTATTGTTGCTCGTAGTGGTGGCGCCAATATTATCGGGCAGTCTTTCTCCAATTCTGCCAGCGGCGTTGGAAGCGGCAGTCAAATTGAACAACCATAGAGGGAACGTGTTCTTTGCGGTCGCTCGACAGCGGAAGGCGGTGACCGGTGGAGAAGGAGGGCAGCGAATGGGGAATGCCGGCAGTGGTTTTGGGAGGGGGGAAATTGAACGTGGGTTTATTGGCAACATTCGAACTAACACAATTTTTTGCAAATTACCATAAATGCGCGTGCATTGGATGAGTGTTATTGTGTGTATATGTATATGAAGGTGTAAATTTGTGCAGCAGAGAAGATGGAAGAGATAGTGTTGAGAGTTTAGTACAGAACAGTTGAGCTGCAAGAAAAAATTGAAATGGTGGAGCATGTTTACAGCGTGCGCCTTTTTTATTTTTCATACTTTGACTGGTATTTTGGCATGTTTTTTTCTACAGGTCAATTAGGGCGGAAAAAAACTCCGATGATTTTATTGAAAAAGATCGANCCTATTGCGGAAAATTCCCCACTGCTACCTCCTGTAGCAGTCTGGGCCGTGTCTGAGTTCTAGTGTGGCTAATCATCCTCTCGCTTCGGACCGATCCAACCCAAATCAAATCGAATCGAATCGAGCGATTCTTTTTAAGTTAAATATTCGAACGGGTATCCGAATAGAGAATCGACGGGTTCGATTAGATTCTCGGTTCTAGACCAAGAATCGAAAAATCGAATAAGAATCGAATCTCCCTAATTTTTGTAATTTTTTTTTTAAATAAATCAAATCAATTTATTTTTAAAAAATAAATTTGCTAACTAATTAATTTAGTCTAAACCTAAAATATGGTTTTACTATTTCCAATTTCCAACCAAGTCAAACTTAATCAAATTGACTTAAATTTTACACAAATCTCTTATTTATTGTAGTGTCGTTTATGCCGTTTTATTATTGTGAATTCGTCATCTTCCTCTTCCAGTGATTTTAACAATCAAAATTAGGGAGACTCAACGAAGAGGTGTGCAAAAAATATTATGAGATTGAAATACGTTATTTTGTAAAAGTTAAAATTGAATACGTCTTAGTCAAAATAATGTAGCATTGTTGCAATATAAAAAAAAATTCATTATTATACGAAACTCGATAATGGAACCGAACTCGAACGGTTCCATAATTAAATTTGAACCCAATAATTCCATATACTAAACATCCGAAAATTCGGGTTCGGTTCGATTCTACCTAACCCTAGGGAATCGAACCGAATCGAACCATGCTCATCCCTAAGGTTAATAATCCGGCCAAAATAAGGGATTGTTTGCCACATCGTGCGCCTTTTTTATTTTCCATACTTCGATGTTAAGTCAATGATTAATTTTAACCACGTATTGAATTGTGGTTACTCTAAAAGCTCTTCTTTTAGAAGAACTTCTTTTAAAAATTATTTTCCAAATATCAATTAAGATAACTTTTCTCAGAAAATTATTTCAAAAAAAGCGAGAGTCTTGTCAAACAGTCCTTTCATCAATTTCTATCAAATTTTGCTAAATTTTTTATTTAAAACTTTGTCAATTAACTCCTAAACAAAAACTTACATATTTTTGACACAAATTCTTATTTTCTGTTGGGAAAAAAAAAAAAGAAAACTCACTTTAAAACTTACAAGTAATTTATAAGCTCAACCAAAACATCTCATAATATGAATCTGTCAAGTATTTCTTTACATTTCGAGCAGAACATCTAGATGAAAGCGCTATCCCCGTTTAGTTCAAATTAAAATCTAATTTTAATCTCAATTAAAAGTCAACAATTAATTTTAATCATATATTTTATGAGACCCACAATTTTCAACCACCCATTTCATCAAATTTACTAAAAATCTAATTTTAATTTATACCAAACAGGGGTTAAATATCACATCAAATGAGAATAATTTTTTGGATGATTCTAACCTTACTACAATTCAATTATTTCAATAATAATTTAATTTTAATTTTTAAATATGTGAATTTCATGTTATTAATTTTCAATTAATTCACATTGACATTAATTTAGACTAAATGAATCTTGATTTACATGAATTTAGAGTTATTATGGACAATTTATTTATCTTCGTGTATTTAGAAATTATAATGGGTGTTTAAATTCATGTATTATCAATTAATTTTTATGTATCAAATGCAATATAAAAAAGTTTGATCATTTATAATATTTCATCATAAAACCAAAAAAATTTGAATTATAGAAGTTGAATTTTGAGAGTACAATATTCTTCCCTTAAATTCATATCTTGAATTTTATTTTCTTTAATTCGTTTAATACTCATCAAATCCTTCCATCAATTGATATCAAATATTGCTTTTACAACGCTTATAAGTATTTCGAAATAACATACAATACACGTTCAACTTTGACTAGTATACAAAAATGTCATATCCCTATAACCAATGAGTGAAGATTTGTTGTCCATTGTTTGTTGTCGTCTATCCAATCAAATATTGATATATCACCCCTTCGAGGGTGGTTGAGTTGGTGGAGCAGGTAAGCGCGGAGACCGAAGGTCAAGAGTTCGAATCCCCTGCCAACACTTCCTCGGTCATGTCCGTCGCACAGGGCTTGCCTAATGCGATTTATCTCTCCTGTGTGATTTGTAGGCTATTGCACATGGAACGAGGTTTACCCAGTGCGCACTCACGAGTAGCGGCTGCGGGTTCCTACGTCAAAAAAACAAAAAACAAAATATTGATGCCATTTTACTTATTTATTTTTTAAAATCTTCACTAATTTTTTTTAATATCACATCATAAACATGATGTTCTGAAATCTTGTTTTACATGGATTGCTGAAATCTTCGCTAAAATATACAGCCCAGCAAGCAGCAACTCAGTTGTGATATTATCGTATCAAAATATATGAATTATAGTTGAATGAACGGACGTTATATAGTCATCACTATCAAATTTAGCTTCCTCGTCTTCCTTCTCATCTCCACGGGCAACTTCCAACTTTTTACGAGATTGACATTCTTCCGTAAAATTACTCTTGTCATCCATAACCTTCAAAAAATATTAAATACTTTCAAACCATCCATACCACCAAATGCTGTAATTGAAATTTATTAGAACCAACCAGCTTTTTCTGTTATGAAGGAAAAAAAAAAAAAGACATAAATTGATATGGAAAGATCAGCCATTACTTGTGTTCACTAGAACTGTATTAGGTTGCTAACAAAGATTAGACAGAAATTGTATAAGCATTTTTAACAAAAATAAATTAGTGAGAATTTCAAAATTCTACCAAAATAGTGAGATTTAAATAGAACAAACACTAAATTTGGGATACATAAAAATATATTTATTTTTTGTTATGAAGCAAAAAAAATAAAAGACAGAAATTGAATTTCATGCATTTCTTTTACCGATGGTGTTTGGTGAAAATTAAAATTAAATTTTTAGTAGATTTGATAGAAGTTTTTGAAATGTGTGGTTAAAAAGTTGTGGGACCCATAAAAATGTGGTTAATATTGATTGTTTGACTTTGACTTGGATTAAATTTTAATCCGGACCAAACAGTGGTTCTATTATCTTTCGATTAGAGGGAGTGATAAAAGGTTAAAAGGGGAACCTTATGCAGATTGAGAAAAAGGGAAATTGAAATTCTGCAATTTGATTCTTGTTCCTTCTTCCAGCAACGTACAAATTTCTTGAATTGGAATACAAGAAGGCGAAGGGTTTTATAGCAAAGAGAGTGGTGGGTTAGCGGGAAATTTAATGATTGTAAAAGTGAGACTTCGTGAGAGAGAGAGAGAATATTTAACGATGTTAAAAAACTAACGAAAAATTAAAATAGATGACATTAATTAAAAATGATACGTCAATATTTAATTAGGTTGACAGCAACTTAGACATACTTAATGGTGTTAAAAAAACCGATGCCGCTGGCAGAATTGGGGGCGAGTATTTGAGGAAAGTTGAAAACTATAAACTTACCATTTTGTCCTTTTGAAATATGTCCAAATTATGGTCAAACATTTTTTAAGAAAACCGTCTAAAGATCCTTCTACCGCATGCACATATTCTTGAATAGTTTGAAATGTATTTGCTGCACGAGTTAAAGTTACTTTTCTAAGGACTTAAATTTTCTTTAGGAGGCACCTATTTACAATTTAGCTTTGCTTTACTTGTTGATTAGTAGAATGATAGATACTCACAATTAACAAGTTAAAATACTAGAAATGAAAAGTACACAAGCATCAATTGAATATAATTCTCCCTTCAATCTCTCATTGGTGACATTCACATTCTGAAATTCGTATAGTACAATCTCTGCTCGATCCAAAGCTCCCGCACACCTTCCATGCTAGCATAGTCGTAACTTCTGATGTTTTACATCATTCTTCCTCCGACATATGATTTACCGAAGTGAGCCTAGAACAAAAAAACATCTTCACTGGTTAATATTTCTGCAAGTGTACAAGTATTCATCACAAAGGATCCTAAAAACCGAACTCTTGATTGGAATAATCTGTAAAGAGTTCTGAGATTAGGACTTACTTAAGGTTAACACCATCTTTCTTCCTCAGAGATGTTGGGGTGCCGCCATTAAGTTTGTTATTTTGAAGAAATCTGTTCATCATAGTGCGGCGCGTTAAGCATAAAAATTCATCACCTTGTAAACTTTCTATGGAAGAACTTACGCTTCATGCAGATTAGGTAATTCTCTCAGTGATATAGGAACTGATCCTTCTAGCTGGTTGTTCTCCAAATGCCTTGACCAAGTAGAGGTAATCAGGTCGTAATTAAGGTGTAAAAAAACACGACTAGGTTAGAAGATTCCGTTGTGAAAATTGAAGAGCTTACAAAGTTTCTAAAGCATTCATTCCACTCATATCAGGTATTGTACCTGAAAGCTTGTTGTCTCCAAACCAACTGAAAAGGAATTTTTTTCTGATTATAAACAAAGAATCAATGACTAATAAGAGCCTGGAAGCACATTTGAGAAAGATGAATTACTTACAGATGCTTGAGTGCCGTTAACTTGGATATACTTTTCGGTAATGATCCAGATAATCCATAACCTGTCAGATTCCTTCAAGCATCACCAAAAAAAAAATGTTAAAAGCAAAAGCAGGATTAAGAAACTATAGAAATTATACTTCTTCGTTTACTTCATGAATAGATCATACAAGTTTTAAGGTTGTACTGCATATGTTTATTAAATACAGATCCTGCTCGAACTGCTATTGTAATTGATACTGGAGAACTTACAAGGAGACAATCCTAATGGATTTTCTGTTAGAGCATGTTACTCCAGTCCACGGGTTCTCTCTTGGCAGGCATGGATCTCCAACCCAATCATCGGGTTGATTGCCGAGACTTTTTCGCAAGTCCTCCATAGCCACCACTGTTGAATACCCAAAAAAGTGTCAAGTGTATTTTGAAAAATACATGTAACTAGGAAAAGAGTAATTTTTCAAAATGAACTTTTACCATCTCTAGTAACGGTCCTTCCTCCAAGGGTTAAAAGCTGAAAAATTTCACCAGCATTAATTAGAGGCCCAACCGGCATATCGTTCCTTGGAATCAAGGAAATTTCAGTGTGCCCGGTAAGAGGCCATTCGGTGCCAGAAACAGTCACACCATCAGTGGTGACATTGAGGTTGCTGTAGAAGGTTTCGTTATTCACATGAACGTCGAAAACTCTCCAGCTAAATGGGCTTGGGGTCCGGTTATCTTGAAAGTATAGTGAAACATAGTAGCGCCGTGTAGGGAGGAAAAATGGCGGCCACTTGACTGTAAGAATCTTCCCCCTGCTCGTTGTCAGTGCTGTTGCAAATGCTCTCTGTGGAGGGATGTTCCAAAATGTTGAAGAAGTTACATTGGAGTGACTCGCGACAAAGGGATTTTGGTCCACAAAGGGATGCCAGTATCGATTAAAATTGTCATCTGGAAAACTGATTCATCACAATTATTTTCAATACAAGAACTGTCTATACATCTCATTATAGACATGAAAATTCGACCACAAATACTTTTCCCTTGTGCAGTTTAATGTTATTTTTTTATCCATGCCATGTTGTCCTAAGATAATTTGCCTGTTTACCATCTAAAAACCAAAATGTTTCACAATCAAGAAATTTCAACTCCAATTCTTGTTTATATATCAGCTTGTTTTACCTGCTCTCCCATTAAGAGTATTTCGTGCTCGTTTAACATGCCATTATCGTATAATTTGATGAATGAACAGCTCTTAGCAAGAAATTCACATATCAAATTCTACTAACTAGAAACGCACAACAAATTATAATTCACAGAATTTCGTAAAACATTTCATACCTAATTATGCGTCCACCAGAGCCAAAACAATTTCTAGCAAGAGTCACCAGCGCATATTTCTTGAAGTCGGTAGAATTATAAACCGAATCATCAAGATGATGCACTTCAATAGCTGAAATAAAAGGGCTGGAAACAGTGTGATCATTTCTTGCTAGGCAAATACTCAAATGCTTATGATGCGCCACAACAATGACCTCATAGTAGGAGATGAGCCCCTGGGCATAATCCTCTGTGGTATTCACAATGCTCCACTTTGTGCCATCAACAATCTGATCAAAAACCGGCGGTTCCTCTCCTCCATCAAATCCTCCATAGTAATACATAGTTTTCACCAGATGTTTCCCTCCCTTTATAGCAGGGACACTGTAACAATATTTCTTCGCACCAACATTGGGAAAAAACCTAAGAGTTTGCAAAATTGGCAATATATCTGGTTTTTTTAGGGTTGTTTTGTTTCCTGTTGTAATGAAATTATCGTCTGTGACATACTTGAGGGGTCCTTCTTCTACGTCTTCATCGGAACCACAGTTTAGGAGGTAACCTACGATTATACAAATTTTAGCCAATCTCTCACACACACACACACAAATATATATTATATAAAAGCATTAATCTGGATTTTTAAAATTAATATGTACCTCTTGGCTGGGTATTGGCATGGATCATGAGAGGGATGCTGACAAGCCATAGGAGAAAGATGGAGGCGGACATTTTAGGAGGTGGTGGCGCAAAGGAAAGAATCGGAAGTCTCAGGTGGTGAGAGAGGGGGAGAGTGGATAGAGAAAATGGAAATGGAGTGAAATGTCGGACATCAATCAGGTTAAGGGCTGTGCATCAAGATAGGTTGATTCATCGTTGAATGGAGCCTCGTTCCCCAGCGTTCTCCAATAAACCGAAGTTGATGACAATAATAAGCTCACAACCATCATTTGAAAAAAAATAAAAATTTATACCTACTTATTTTCAACCACACATTTACACAATAAAATATTATACACGTAAATCTAAAATGTTTTCCTACTTTTTAATCATACATTCTTCTAAAAATCATATTCAAATCATTGTTTTTCACAAACGATAACAGTCAAACAAGAGCTAAAAATAGAAGTAAAATGTTGTGATGGCTTAATATTCATGTTATACTTGGTGCTCTTCTAGCGAGACTTCTATTTCTACCTAAGAAAGTTACGTTGAACTAATTTCTTTAAAAATTCAAAAAATTATTCAAAACCCGTTTCGCAGTGCTTCTATTTTTGCTAGAAGGTCTTCCTGAATCAAATAAATTAATTTTCTCCAAAAGCTCTTTCAGTCAGAACAAAACACTTTCAAAAAATAATCTAACGTGTTACAAAAATAACTTCTTAATCTCAAAAAGAACTTTGAACTTTTCAAAAGTCATGTCAAAACATGTCCAAAATCATTTTTTAAGTATCAGAATCAACATTTGACTATTAAAGAACCTTGAAAACCCTTGATTATTGTAATTTGTAAGAAGATACAACACAACGAAGTTCTATAACTAGTAAATTTTAATTTAAAATCAGCTGTGTATAAATCCCAGTTTGCCATATCTAGTGAAAGATTGAGCTCCTGATTTCAAATTGTAAGGAATACTTCATTCTTTGAATAACCTCATTAGCGTATATTGGTATCGGAGTTTGCTTAATTCAATTTTCACCCTGTGCATCGATCCGGTCTTTCCAATTTCAAAAATAAGACATCGATCCGGTCTTTCCAATTTCAAAAATAAGACATCGATCCCTTCCATGACTCAAACCCAGTGCTAGAGGAAATTGAAATAACCACTTACAAGTTACATAAATGTAATATCATGTAACACAGATTTTCACCTGTTAGGACACTAATATCACTGTCTAATGTCTAAACAGTCATAGTGTGTGCGCAAAGATATTTTATATTTCCCGGCATTAAACCATACGTCAAATTTGAAGATGTTGCAAGTAGATCTGCTAAAACCAGCCCATATCCAGCGAGACCTAATTTTGAGGTGGTCCGTGGCCCAACTTAGCTGGCAGCAGTAGAGGCGGGCCAAGGCAGCTTGAGCCGCGCTTTTTATGTGCCAGGCGGCCAATATATCTTGACACCTCTACACTAGATGCAATTTCAATGCCAATACGAAATATCTCCCCCAGCAACGAGAGCGTTAGCAAAAAATATAATAAGAGGGTGTTTGGTGCGGATTAAAATTAAATTTTAATTGGATTGTGATAGAAGTTTTTGAAATGTGTGGTTGAAAAGATGTAGGACCCATAAAAGATGTGGTTAATATTGATTGTTTGACTTTGATTTAGATTAAAATTTTATTTTAATCTGACCCAAACAAGGCCTAAATATAGTCACATCTCACCAATATCTACATCAATATCTCACTTCGTAAAAGAGCATTCATACAAAAGGGAAGAGAAAACTAGAAAAGAATGCTGGCGCGGTTTATCTAAATGTAAAGAGTAAATAAGAGGAAGAAATTTGATAGAATTATAAAAAATTTACAATGAAAAAGAAAAGATGAAAAATCAATCTTCAGAAGGAAACTGAATATATAAATAAAGGCCAAAGCCAATCGTAAATAAATATATTTGACAGAAGTTTTACCAATATCTCACATGGGTGGGCCCCATTGCAATAAAAAATTGTAAAAAAAATCCCAACCCCACCCCCCCCACCCCCCTATTGTGAGGTATCGGTGGGTACACACAGCACAATTCATACATAAAACCTTAGTCAGAAAATGAAAATCCATGACCTGGAGACGTCATTTCTTGCCTGACATGCTGAAGGAAGTAACTTTCATTGGGGTAGCCACAACCAGTGGAGCATCTGGCGAGTTGCTAAAAGCAAATTTGTCGTGCATGAATCGACTTTCAATAATGGACTCGTCCTTTAATACTATTTTGTAGCAATAGCAACTCTTAAGCCCTTGCTGATTCTGGTAGCAATGGTGTGCACTGTTCTTCACCTGCTGAAAATTCCATATCACACTGAACTTGCCCACTGTGGCAACCAAATGCCTTTCTTGTTTTCCACTTTCAGTAACCTAATGACAAAAAAAATAACCAGAAAATGAGCTAGGCTGAAAAGAAACGATGCATTATATCACACAATGACAATGACAACAATGATGAATCCGCATTTGTTGAAATGACAGTCTAATAGTCATTTAGATACATTATGAAGTCAGGCACATATGTTAACAAGATCTTGAGCACCAACAAACTAAGCCCCTGTGTGACTAAGCTTTTTGAGATTATCAACTAATCAAACTTCGTTTTTAACAACACATTTCATTAGACACACCACTTTTATCATCTGTTTAGTCACATATTTCATGGGATGTACCGGCTTATAATTTCAAAAAGTTTTGTCAAACAGAGGCTAAATCTTAGCTAGACAATTAGGCAAAGTTATATCTTAAGAATTAGACAGTTATGCTAAATCTCAAATTACTAAGAGTTGCCCACAAAACTAAATAACATCCTAAAATATCTAGGGGTTGGGGTGGGGTGAGAGCTTTCACGCAAACATTTTAATAAACAACTGATCTTCAGCAAAGATGGTCCTGATATTCATAACATGAAAGGGGGACGAATCAGCAACTTATGAAATGTCAATTAAAAGGACAGTGTAATGTGGGTTTCAACTTTCAACAAACAAGCATTTATTATATAGACCCCAATTCAGTCAAGCAGTTAAACAATTCAACAAGCAGGATCAACACTTTGTAACACAAATACAAAATTCAAGAGTTATACACAATACTTAAAAGTAAGTGTAACTTACCCAAGAGAAATGGCCAGCGTGAAACTTGTTATTAGAACCAGCCATGTGGGCATCCACAGGGGTCAGCTTTAGTAATCTAGGTGCCGGAATTTTGTTTCCCATACGACCACTAAAACCAGTCTTAGTTTTCCCGTCCTTATCAGTAAATAAAGTACATATTAGTATCAAATAAGTATCTGTTGTTCCCAACACCCACTTTCCATCATAAGTCACATCCACGGAGGTAATAGGTGAACCAAGACCAGGGAAAGCAGTTTTTGCCTGCCTCATCGAAGTCCTTGAATATAATCTTATCTTCCCATCAAGTGACCCAACCACAATTGATCCATCTCCAGTCGTGGCAAAACAGTGAAAATTCGTTCCTTTGGAGAATTGATGCCCTTGGGTCCAATGCAACACTGGTGAACCTGCACTTGCTATCTTCTGAACCATTCCCTGTTTCTCGCGCATATCCCACTGACACAATCTATTATCATCTAATCCCAAGAATGTGGACTCAGAAGGGTCCAACTGTGACCCCTTTGCATCGCTGGTAATGTCTTTCATCATAATATCAGTCCCATCCTTCTCAAACTTCCATTCAGTGACAATCTTCCCTGTCTCAATATCCAACTGGTGAAGCCCCGTAGAATGGGGCTTCCCTTGCTTCAACGGACTCATGAGCATCATATTTGTCTCTCCCCTCATCAAGAGGGCCTTCTTGGGTGTCCCAGAATGCCCTGACGTGGACCCCAATTTCCCACCATCAAACTTCACATGCACACCTTTACCATGAATCCCATGGCTAAAATTCTTCACAACCTGAACCCCCGAATTGCTAACTAAGAAACTATTATCCAATGCTCCTAAGGTCAAGCTCTGAATACCCCCATCAGTTGCGGCCTCCTCAAATTCCTCCAATAAATCTTGATTCCCTCTTTCAGACAAACCCTCTGGAGTCTTTCCAGGATTCTTCCACACCCCATCATCTGCATCCTCCCACATTGAATCGTCCGACTGCTCTGGTTTCGCCCATCCAATAAAGTCTTTACCATAAATTTTCATTTTATTTTCCTCTGTAGCTCTCAACCCATAAACATTCTCAAACAAACAGTCCTGAAATTTTGTGACAAAATTCCTGTACTCCTCATCTTTCAGAAATTTTAAAGCCCAAACCCCACCATCCACAAAATCTACCCTCCGCTGATCCCCAGAGAATTTCATCTGCAAATCGATTGTAACCTTAGCCTTGATTTTCTCCCCAACTTTCAAAACCCAGAACCCCTCCCTACTACCCAATCCTTCCTCCTCGTCGTCCCCATCATCATAATTACCAACTTTTTTTACAAATTTATAAAAAGTCAACTTCTCCGAAACTATCCATCTCGCCTTCGGAGTGTTTCCACCGATGTGAAGATAAAGCTTAATGGCATTTTTTATATTGGCGTTCGGAGTTAGTTGGGAAGAAGAAGGGTTTTTTGGATATTTCAGTTTCAAGGATTGGAGCCTAGAATCGATTACATCTAGGGTTTCGGCACGGACCTTAGTATTCCCATTTTCAGTATGATCTTCTGAATCGACGTAATTTTCCGAACTCTCTTCTGATTCATCGTCGCCGGAATATTCCGAGTCGGAGAGTTCGAGACCTTCACGACTGTGTGAACCGCCCATCGTTCTGGCTCCCCGATTAATCAAAAAACCGTTTGCTTGAAGTGAAGAAAATTCTAAGTTACAAATTTTTACACACACACAGAAATGGGATCCGAATTCGAGCTGAGAGAGTAATTTGATGGTTCAGAAGTCTCAAAAGAGTAATGTTGCAAAGAAATGGAAAACTTCAAAAATCGGGAGGCGGTTAGATATCTATAAAGGGAATTGTCCAAATGGCGTAGATCTGAAGCTGACACGTGCCTGGTATTGCTTGGTGGTGAAGTTTTCTATTTTTAAGCGCGGAAATGCCGTGTGAGGTGTACGGTCATAATTGATTTCGAGTGGGCCAGTCCATATACTAATAGGTAGGGATGGGCAAAACCCAAACAAATTCAAGTAAATCGCCCAATCCGACCCAAACAGATTTTGCTTTTTCTGGGTGGGTTTCGGGTATTGGGTTGGGTAGTCGGGTCAAATTGGGTCGGTTATTGGTTAACAACCTAAACCCGATTTAAACCGAACCGAACCGACCCGACTACATTATTAAGAAAAAAAGAGAAAAAAAAAGTAAAAGATGTTAAATTGAAAACCATAACAAAACCTTAGTCCCTAAAAGCAAAAGGCAGTCACCTCTCTCGTCTCCACTCCAGCTAAAGCTCGTCAGTCGTCTCTCTAGCCAAATCTCGCCGATCATCTTCTCTAAAATCAAAATCCACATGAAGATCTGAACCCGAATTAGCACCAAGGTACCTGTGGTACTTTTATTACTGAGAAATCTCTATCTCAACAATTATCTTGAAATTCATTTAATTTTGCAATGATCGAAACTAAAAGGATCCTAAGTATTTCCTCCTCTCAAACAATTCAGCTGATTTAACTTTTTCGTGGTGAAAGATTTTCACTAAAGACTTGGCTTTGTGGAGTTATTGTAGAAATTACTGATGTTGGGGTGAATTCACAGAATCTTAATTTCACTTAATTATTCAAAGCTTTCTAGATTACCTTTTCCATACGATAATGATTGTTGTAGTTAACATAAGACCTCTTATTAGCATCAGATACAAATAGCACTAAAATTCCTGAATGATTGTTTGAGACATTTACCAGATACAATTTGGTAATGTTTCTCCTGCTTTCTTTCAAAAATTTAAAATTATCTGAAGATAAATAGATACTTTTGTCAATGTTTTATGAGGTTCATTTTAGAGCAAGGTATCTCTTGAAATGTGCATAATAGAGCAAGGAAGATAAACTTAATGCTACTAGGTTTTGACGTGATAAATTCCATACTTTAAATCAATTTTCGAGAGGCAGAAAGTCAAGAATGTAGAACATTATATTTTCTTTTCTCCAAATGTAATTTGGTACAAAATTGTTGTTGAAATTGATTGAAAGATATAGAAGTGAATTGTGCCTTTTTACTATTTATTTGCAGTGAATAGAGTCTTATTTTACTGTCTGTCTCATAGAACAAAATAAATTTAGGGCAATGGAATTAAGGCCTTATAGTTTAACCAATTCAACTAGTTTCTTGATTCTGTGGACCCAATTCCATGTCTCCAAATGCTACGGAACTTTTTGGTTAATTTCGTTTCATAGTAATATAATCACATGAGATGCCAGAGTTGTTTAGCCATTTGATTATTCTTTTAGGGACAAGAAAACTTTACCCATAGCCCCTTTGGTTT